>JAGVVM010010674.1:0-12592 GCA_019149425.1 Psidium friedrichsthalianum
TTATGATTTTTCTGATTTTTTTTTTTTTTATATTATTTTTCTGTCATTATTTTTCCTTATTTCATTAATTTTTTTATCATTTTCATTTTTAATTTTCATTTAATTCTAACTGACCGGGTCGGGTCGACCCGGCCCAAAAACCCGAATTGAAATCTAAAACCCTAAACCTAAAACGACACATTTTTATTAGTTTTCTATTTTTATTTTTATTATTTGTTATTTGGATTTTTATTTGGTTTTTCTGGATTTTTTATTATTTTGAATTAGGTTATACGGACCAGGTCGAATAGACCCGGCCCACTGACCAAACCCAACTCAAGGCCCAAACAAACTAACTAATGGCGAAACGACGTATTTTTTAGGAAATTTTTTGAATTTTGAATTTTTTGTTTTTATTCTATTTTTTAATTTCCCGCCTAGGTTTCAATCCTCGCTTGGGGTGATCCACGTGGCGCCATCTTGGTCACCTACACTTTACACTAAGCCTACGGTTAAGATCAATTCAAGACGAGATCCCGACCGTCCAATTATTATTTCCACGAATGATAATAAAATCAGATCCAAGTTTTATATTCCCTAAAATTCTCGATCTAGACAAGTGGCTAATCTTCCCACCGTCGAATCAAACTTTTATTCTATTCTGCAAAATTCTTAGGCTGACGTGGTGACCGACGTGGCGAGCCACGTCAGCACCACGTCGACATTGACTTGGTCAACTGCCGAGCCCTCGCGTAGAAGACGATCAGAGGAGCCTTGGTCTCCGACGAACCCGCCGGAGACTCGCCAGCGTGCATGAAAAATGCCTTTAAACTATACCCAAATCTCCGTTTTATCCTGAACTCGCTCCCACCTGTTCTAACACTTGCATATCCCTAATTTTCAGGCCGTAAAAATGTCCAAAATGACTAAACTGATCTCGGCCGAGGACGATTCCGGCGACGATCTACCCTAGCCGAATTTAGCACCAAATAGCTTGTAAAAATCGTGGAACAGCATCATGGGAGCATGAGGAGACTCACCCGGTATTCAGCTTAATGTGATTTGCGCACGACATAAGCTCGGGGCTCAACACCAACCGAGGGGTTTTGGAGGCCGACCCAAAGGGATTCGTGCATCAAAAACCACGAATGAAGACAGGGAACGAACTAGCATGAGTATGAGAATGCATTGAACCAAAAATCGATAGAGAACGATCAACAGAAAGGAATCTGCCATTGATGAAGCTCATTGAGCTCTGCCATGGCGCTCACCTAATTTGGCGACCAAATCTCGAACGGCGATGATCTAGATCTTCCTCATAGTGATAGAAAGCTTATGGGCGCAATCTCGGAGCTTGAAATCGTCTTGAGAATCAAGACCCACACTCTTCTCTCTCTCGGCCGAATCCTCCCTAAAACAAAGTCCCCCTTTTCTGCCTTTATACACCTCTCTCACCGCCCATTTTTTCGAAAATCCCCACTAACAGAATCGGAGATCTATCATTTTGATTCACCCCCGAGGATTTTTTTGCTCATCCGTTGGAACGGGATTCGTTCCTTTTCAAACCAGAGCGCGCAGCAGGGGGTTCATGGGAAGATGATGATCATCGCGGGTCAACGGTCGGGTTGACCCGACCCGGCCGACCCGCTTTGGTTAAAAATCTCAAATTAGACCCCAAATTGTCCATTTCTTCCAAAATTGACACCAAAATTAGACTCAGGGTATCAAATTTACTCGAAAATAGTAGTCTCCCCAAAAATTATTCAGTATTTGTGCAAAACCCCAAAATTTCAGCTTGACTCGAGGACCTATTTTGTAAAATCCAAAGTCCTAATGGCCTTTTTTGCAAAAATTGACGCCACCAAGGATTCAGGAGGTCAAAATCTAAGGGGTGACGTCGCCCTATTTTCAATTCAGTCCCTAGAAAATTTTTAATTGCCATTTTTAATAATTTTAGGGACTAATTTGAAAATCAGAGATTGCATTTTGGTCCTTTTTAGCGAATTGGGAAATTCTGAGGGCTTTTGGACTGGATTTTAATTTTGAAAAATAGAGGAGGATGACACGACTCTAAAAATATGAAAATGGAAAATTACTAAGCTAAAATAGAATTTCTAAAAATTATTTATAATCAGAAAGTGAAATTAATAAAGAAACCCTAAATTCCAGATTGAATTTTTCAGAATTTATTCGTCCAAAATGAAGGGAAAATTAATTAAAAATATTGACTATTTTTTGTAATTTTCTGGCCTTGAATGCTATTTTTATTAATTTTCCATTATTTTCCTAATTTCTGAAAAATATTAAAAATGCAAAAAATAAGGAAAATTATTTTTTGGTCAAAATTGGTTCCCTAAGCTTGGCTAAGGCTTCCAAAGTTTATTTTGCAATTTTTCTCATTTTTTATTGATTTTTTTTATGATTTTTGAAAATAAAATACAGAAAAATACTAAAAATATGAAAAATTATTTTTTTTGCTCAAAATTGGTTCCCTAGGCTAGGCCGAGGTCCCCAAAGTTGATTTTTCAATTTTCTTATTTTTTATTTATTTTTTTATGAATTTTGAAAATAAAATGCAGAAAAATATGAAATGTATGAAAATCATTTTTTGTTCAAAATTGGTTCCCTAGGCTAGCTGAGGTCCCCAAAGTTGATTTTTCAATTTTATAACTTTTTATGGATTTTCTAAAAAATTTATGAAAATAAATTGGCCAAAAAATCAAGGGTGCACACACATACGTTACATGCGACGTAGACACACAAGTACGGCATACGAACGTAGACATGAGGACGCGATATACCAATAAATCAGCAAAATAGGATTGGCCAGTCGAAATGGCCCGTTTCCTAATTTTTTGGACTTTTCTGATTTTCTTGAATTTTTCAAGACAATTTACTTATGAAGGGAAAAATCATCATTTTGAAAAGATTAGGAAAGAAAATCATCAAAATAGGATTGGCTAGTCGAATAGCCCGTTTCCTAATTTTTGGATTTTTTCTTATTTCCTGGAATTTTTCAAGACAATTTGCTTATGTGGGGAAAAATCGTCATTTAAAAAGATTAGGAGGGGAAATCACAAAAATAGGATTGGTCAGTGAAATGGCCAGTTTCCTAGTTTTTGGGATTTATCTTTTGACTTTTTTTTGCATGAATATGCATAAATTTAATGACAATACGAATATGTATGCGGCACGGCAAACTATGCACGAGCTATACTATATGAAATGCACATGAATGGCATTTTTTTTGTATTTTTTAATGCTTGGGCTTCCCATTCTGGGGTTTAATGGGTGCAGAAATTAAATTGCAAAAGTAAAGGCAGTAAATAAGAACCTCCCAATGGGTGGATCGGCTTCCCATTCTGGGATTTAATGGTACAGAAATTAAATTGCAGAAAGTAAGCAGTAAATAAAAAACCTCTAACGGGTGGGTTGGCCTTCCCATTATGGGGTTTAATGGTGCAGAAATTAAATTGCAGAAAGTAAATCGTAGTATAAAACGAACCTCAAACGGGTGAGTCGGCCTTCCATTCTAGGGTTTGATGGTGCAGAAATTAAAATATAAGAGTTGGAATACAAAAGATCTTTACACCACAAGTATGGGGCGAATCTGCCATAATTTGGGATTCGATCTTTTAGCTAAAAATGCAGAAAATTGCAATACGAATACGATATGTGAATATGACACGGCATATCGAAATTAAATCAATCCATTGAAGTAGCGACATTCTCGAGATTTTAATGGTTATGGATCGTTATCTGATTTGACGGATTTGATTGCCGAATTCGGATCTCGTGTCCCCTTATGGATCAAGATTGCGCTCAAAACGAAGGAAGAACATGTGACTTGTGTTGATCGGTAGAAAAATTGGTGGTGGTAACACCTAAATTTAAACTCCACCATCTTCAAACTCTCTTTTGGAAAAGAATCTCTCTCTCTCTCTACTCTCTTTTTTTTTTTTTTACTGCACGATCTAATTTTTCTTTAATCTCCCAAAACCCTCTTAAACATTTGAAATTTTCTCTCCAAAAATCTTCCCTCCAAGCTCTCTTCTTCCTCCTTCTATAGCTCACTCATTTTTCTCACATACTAATTTCTCCACTAACTCTATCTCTCATTCTAACTTCTTCACTAACTCTTCTTCAATCTTCATCTTTCCTTCTCCATCTCTATCTCCTATTCTAATTTCTCCACTAACTCTTCTTCACTTCATCTTCCATTCTCCATAATCTATCTCCCCTTCTAATTTCTCCCTAACTCTTCTTCATCTCTATCTTCCTTTCTCCATTTCATCTTATTTTTCTCCTATTCCCTTGTCTATTCTAATCTTATTTTTCTCCATCTATTCTTCTCCATCTTCCCTTCTCTATTCTAATTTCTCCACTAACTCTTCTTTTGCTTATTTACAAAATAATCCATCAATGTTAGATATTTGCACTCTAGTCCTTGAGATTTTAATGCAAAATTCAACTAAGCCTTTTTATAAAATTGGATGCATTTAATACATTGGATGCATATGAATCTCAATGATTAGATGAAGTCCGTATAATGGCTTTAGAAAGTGAAAGCATAGAAGATAAGAATAGACATAAATTGAGTGAAGGTGAAGTGATTCGCTGATTATGATCGTGAAGAAACTATTCTACCAATTAACTAGCAAAATCAAGAATTCAGTAAGTGGTCATCGAATGGGAATGATCTTACTTGGTGATCGAAATGTTGAATGGAAGTACATACCGTTTGATGGATATTGAAGGGAGAGAATTTCTTCGTTCTATCGATGGAAAATTCTTAAAAAATATCATCCTTCGGTATGGGAAACACAACAATGATACGAGCATCAACACTAGTCTGAGAAAAAAGTATGCTCCAATCCTAACCACTAAAACTCTCAAGTTGATTTTTAAGGTGTAAATATTGGCTATAAGATGAGAATGATAACTTAAGTCATATTGAAGCTCTGCTCGTCGCAATTCCAGATCAGTCAGTCGGTATGTCTTGATGCGAATAGCCCTAGCAAGGTCTTCGACTTCATGAGTTCTCATTTGGAATAAATTGGATAGCTTTTCAATCGATAATTCGGTTTGCGTTAACTTATCTTCTAGTTCTAAAGATCCTCCTTGATCAGAGATGAGTTCTAAAAGGAGGTCACAGGTATCCTTAGCATGGTTCATATCCAGTTGGAGTTGAGTACTGATTTGATTCGCCCAATTATATTCTTTCTTCAAGATGGATAGTTGGGAAGATTCGCTTGAGATGCAAACTCTAAGTGCTTCAGCTTCTTGGATTACTGGTTCGATATGATGAAACAACCTAGCTCAGAGCATGTTTTATAGTTTATTGACTTCTAACCAAAGTTCTTGATTCCATATCAGACCATAGTAGCCATATGAGAGCAGCTTATACAATCATTTCCAGATAAGACGATCATCATAAGGAGTGAGATTGACAAAAGATGTATCTGGAAAGGAAAATTAAATCAACAGAATAATCTCAAGCATCTTGGTTGGAAATCAAGAGAGTTTATTGAAAACAGGAATTAAAATTCAAGTAAAGTAGAGATGTAAGAGACCATCATAGAAGGTATTACCTTGGTAGGTATGGTGATTATTTTGTGAATAGTGAAGAGTAGCGGATGTTGAAGAATCCCTCGAAGGCATGTTGGAAATCACCAAAATTTATGAGCAAGTGAAGACAGTCAGAGATTTTATAGACCAGAGGATGTGGCGATTATAAAGACGTGGAGAATGGCTCTAGAAAAGAACTAGAATGAGACAACATGTATTAGTTCGAGAATTAATCTCGATTCTTTATATTACTATCTTCTCAAATTCAAGCTGTCGAAGATTTAAGTTAAAGGAGCTTCGGAAAGAGATTTCAATTTGTTGCATTATTGTCTTCCCGAGTCCGAGTTGTAAAAGGGTTTTAGTTGAGGACCTTTCGAGAAAAGGTTTTAGTTTATTATAATATTCTCTTCTCGAATTCAAGTTGTTAAAAGGGCAAGTTGAGGGCTTTTCAGGAAGAGGTTTTAGTTCTTTATATTATTATCTTCCCAAAACCAAGTTATTGACGAAGTTACATAAGGGAACTCAAGATGAGATATCATGGATCATTTTCCCGAAACATAATAAACATAAAGATACGAACATCAGAGGAGTTTGTTCAAGAATTGATAACTTAACATTAAGATTGCCATTTGGCTTTGGCTAACATTCGTTTGGCTTTCTTTACAAAAGATTGCAACTAAAATTCAAGATTATAATTCTGTTCTATCATGTCTTGCCTCCGCCGCTCTGTTGTCTGACTCTTTCGCTTGCAAGATTCATATTATTTTTCCAGTTCTTTGCATTGGCTAAATTCTCGCCGAGCAAAAATGCAGAACCTATCCCTTTCAGCCGTACGAAGAAGAAGTTCGTTTTGGGTAACTTTGAGTGTAGTTTCAAGCTCTTCTTTCTTTCTCTTGAGGCGCTGAACTTCACTCTCAAGAGATGTGTAGGTGTTGAAGAACAAAACTGTATCACACACCTTCTTATACAGTGCATCTTCAATAGCTAATTGTGGTTGTTCTTCGGAGAGAAAGTAAGGCAAGGTATGCATGTTGACCCTGATAATGTCCACTGCTTCAACAAAGCTAGTTTCAAATTCGTCGCAGATATCTTGAAGCTCAGCCGAAGGTATGTAGGAAGGATCTCTTGAATAGATCTCCTGGAAGAGGGCTCTTGCTCATTGTTCTCTCCGTGAATCCACAATGAGCTTCTCATAGCCAGGTTCCAGAAGGTCCAAGAATTCTTGCCATTTAGCCTTGGCAACCTGAGAGGGAACTGAAGAGAATACCGATGAGAGGTCTTGTGGTTGGTCTATACCAGGTTGTTCTTGTCCCGATCTGACCAGTGGAATTCTTTTAAATTCAGCCCTTTCTTGTTCAAACATTTGGGAAACCTCTTTCAAAGGCAGAGTAGCAATTGTTGAGGATGATGGTATGTTGGAAATTGAAGTTCTAGATGCTCTAGGGAGTGATGCAGGGTGTAGCAAAGGTGAATTAATTGTTGAAGGACTTGTAAGGAGTTCAACTTTAGGGGTCAAAATTTGCGTTGCCGTTGAATGAGGTCCTTTAGTATCTACAATTTAAAAGGGCTAGTTAGTTTTCAACTAAAATACACCAAGAAGGAGTAAAGTAAGAAGTTCACATACCGATAGGGTGAGCAATGACACTTTTTTCAGGGATATGTGAAGTTGGACGTATGATTTAAGGTGTATCTGGATTTCAATTTGAAGAAGAGGAGGAAAGGTTTCTATTGTTGAAGTTTCTTTTTCCATGACTGGATTTTAGGGATCAGCTAAAATCGAAAAAGTTCAACGGTGGGTAAGTGAATTAATTAATCTTCAATCAAGAGCTGTTAAGAAAAGTAAAATAGGAGATGCACATACCAATTGAATATGTAAAATCAGCTTTTGGAGAGCAGACAAATCTCAAGAAGTAATCAATAGTGGGGCAGAAATTGTTTCGGGAAGAGGAGAAGCTTCTACTTCTACAGCAAGACTCAAGATCGGGATCAGAGAAACCGAAGGAGATGGAGAAGGGGCAGGTATCTTCTTAGAACCTAGAATTCAAAAACTAAAGTCAGATATGATAGCCCAACAGTTACAAATGTAACTATGAAAGAAAGTACAATGACTTACTCTTGCTCAATTGAGATTTCTTCAATAATCGGAGCGGCAAGTCAGGAAAGTGAACTCTTGGCTGAGGCTTTCAAAGGGATAGGCATGGATATGCGAATGCTTGATTCTCGTTTTGATTGTTTTTGAGTTGGTTTTTCCAGAACAGAGACTTCGGTGATGCTGTCCTTTTTCTTTTGCCATCTGCAAGGATAAGTAATAGTGTTAAGCAACAGGTGAGTCGGTATCACACAACAAAAGGAAAGAGGTTACCTTTCTTGGATTCTCTCAATGGTGCTAGAAGTGCTTTAGGTGCCTTATTTACTTCAAGGATTGAGTTAGGATCTGTCTCCTACACTCAATCCCAGATTGACTCCACGTTCTGGATTTCGGAAAAACAAGAGAGTGGTGTTCTTTCTACCAATATGTGAAGTCAAGGGTAGCATGTGTAGGCTTCAACTCGAACTCAAATATAGGAAGTTTTCGGTAGATTCTCGGAATGATAACATTCAATTCAGTGAAGGGTGAAGCATCCAAGAATTTGCAAAGGACCTTGTTGGGTAAAGAGAGGAAAGAGAAAGTGTAAAGTGCTGGGACATGAACCCCTTGGGTAAGCCCAAATTGTCAAGCGCAATATTGGGGAGAGTAGATTTCAAAGCCAGAGGCGAGTCTGCCCTTAAACGAGATCCTAACAAGAAGGTCGATGGAAGTCAATATGACCTGCCAGTACTCGCTACGGTTATTCTGAAAACCAGGGAGATATCGATAGAATTCGGAGTTAAAAAGGGAGTAAAATCAAAAGTCTCTGCGTCAAAGGAATAAAGCTGAGTTATGAAATACCGAAAATAAGAAGAAAATTCGGTATCAAAAGGAAGGAGTTCCCGACTCAAAGCTTGGCAAGAAGGATCATTTGGTACAGAGATAGAAAGGGGTTGACCAAATTGGGTTTCTGAGAACCATGAAGGGAAATAGAAGGCACCCAAATTTGTAAAATCCAAAGAAAGCCACCAAAAACCCCATTTGCACCTAAAGAAGTGACAGAAGCGGCATGAGACAAGCCTCTATACAGGAGAGTAAGGGCAGTTTTACCAAGGCCTAGCTTGGTTCCTGCTGCTAGGGCATTGGCTATGTATAAGAATCTTTAGATACCTTGATAACAGGTGACAAAAGAGAAATTTGCATAGCCAATAAAGCAAGAAGGCAGTGTGTTCCTCCTCGGTAACCTCTCCATCTTTCTAAAAATACTTGCTCAAGAAAGTTTCGTAAGACAAATCAGAGTCCGTGAGCTGACGGAACCCTGGACAAGTGTTTGTCGGAATGGTAGCAACATCTGTTCCTAGAGGACTGAGACAGTAATACAAACGAGGTCAAGAAGGGTTATAGTCATTAGAGCAAAAGGAAAAAAGAAGTAGTTGGTGGATGAAGACCAAAAGCTAGATAGAGCACCAATTAGCTCGAAGTTTAAACGATAGTCAAAACAGCAAAGACGAAGAGCGTCGTGAATCTGAAGCTCATCCCAAGTGTGGCCTTAAAAGGATGAAACCGGGAGTACCATTGATAGAAAGATTGGTCGAGCGGGAAAAAAGCCCTAAGACAGAAGGTTGAGAAGTCTAGTTATAAAGCCGAACGGTGAATGATGGATGGGAAGAATTTAGTTGGATGTTGAGGGAAAATATCATAATAAACCTTTGGAATCAGAAAGTGATTATAAAGGGCAAAACCCAAGATAAAGAATCGTTACTGTTGTCGTTCAAGAGAGAAAAGTGGTGACAATCGTCCAAATCGTCCGATTCCACGAACTCAAAGAAACGTTCAAGGGTTGATGCAGAAGAAAAGGTGGAAACTTGAGAGCCATTGAAGTAGGAAGTAAGGATTGATGTGAAAACTGGACATAGTGCGAACAGAGAAAGAAGAAAGAAGCCAAACAATCAAATGCAAGAGTGATTTGAAAGAAGACAAAAACTTGATTTCGTGGGGACATAGGACTTTATACTGGTACGAAAAGAAGTCGAAATGACCTATACTAGAAACGACGTGAAAAGCGCCGTTTGGGACGAAAAGGTAAAAGTTTAGTTAATCATATATTTAAAAGAATTAAAGTTCTTTTAATTCTTTTAAAAGGGGGCATATGTTGATACCGAAAAGTTGTCTCTTAATGATTCGGTATCTTGAAAACGACATATCGTGTGGAAAGACTTCACTAGTAGATCTCGAAGTGTGTAAGGAGAAAACGACATACCGAATAACACGATGGTGTTTTTATATTTGGGAAGTTTAAAAGAAAGTATAAAAAGATACCGAATAGAGGACACAGTGCACGTGAATTTAGTGAGTCTCAAGTATGTGACGTGAGTATTGTATCCCGAAATTCGGGGAATATCGAACAAAAATCATGAGCGCACATAGGTTTTCGGAAGTTAAGGGATGTCATTCAAAAAGGATTCAATTAACCATGCGGTTACAAGTAGGATTAAAAAATGTTTCGATTTCCATGGATAAGTTGTGAGAATTGTGGGTTGAGAGGAGATGAGCAGTGGTGCTAAAATTCAAAGGTTTGAAATTAAAGAATAACTAATCAAGCAGTTGAGAATGCAAGGTGAATAAGTATCCAGAAAAGAGGAGAGAGGGCAACCGGACACACATCAAAGAAAAATGTTCTGTTTCATTTGAGTTTTCATTATTGCATGCAGTTTAACTTTCCTACACTTTCCATTCCTTGTACCTTCAGATTCTAGCAATTTATTTTTCGTTTACAGCAAATAGGAGTATTGTAATAGTAGATTGTTCAATTTTCGAAGCATCTCCTCATTCAGATTCTCCATATAATCCGTATTAATAAAAACCGAAAAGCTAGTTTCGATGAAAGATATTCCCGATACTTATTGAGCAGGTCGATGTTGATTACAGAGGGGGGCAGTGCTCCTTCCCTTTGCGTATAGTCTTTTTTTTGGTAAGGATTCCCTTTGCGTATAGTCCGTTCCCAGAGAAGCCAAAATCTCGAACAGGACCCGAAGGAAGGCCCTTAAAAGGATGAATCCGTCGACATTGTAGAGAATGGCACAGGTTATGGCGAAGCAAATTGATAATTAGCTAATGGTGAGAGCAAATGGGTAGAAAATTTTAGTTGGACAGTTAATTTTTGCGAGGGAAATGTTTTCGCCACACCCGAGCTCGATACATTGAAATTAAATTCATGAATGTTGATGTGCTCGTGGTTTGGTAACAATATGTCATTTTGCACCAGGTTGTGGGTGATGCTAGTGGCCCTATAACGGGCTCACGTCTTGCCTCCCTTTTAGGACAATGCTCGGAAGTACAAGAAAGCAATGGGAGACGATGTTGTCTCTGTGGAGCGTCTTTTACTAGCATTTCATTTTGATAAAGAGGTTTGGGCAGAAATTACATCGAAATGTCCAGCTCAGCACGAAGAATTTGAGGGACGCCGCAAATCAGCCAATATTCTGGTCCGAAATCCAAACGCTGCTGCAGTAAATTGTTGTTCCCTCTTTAGACTTTCTCCATCTACAATCTTTGTGAGTGTGAGCGTGCGAAAAAAGCCCGACTTGAGAAGAAATTTCTAAGACCGCATGAGTAAAGAAACACGAGATCGATTGACTTTGACACTTGCCTTGTTCAATAATGATGAGTTTTTCTAAGAAAATAACCGTTCTAATGTTACAAATTAGTAATTAATGAAAATTATGACAGTTTTTATTTTTTAACATTAATTCCTGAATATTTCCTTATAAGATTTTTCGTCCCACATCATGTAACAATGGCAATTGAGATTTTTCTAACCGTTATCGAGTCTCCAGATTTTCAATATTCGATGTGACAAAAAGTTTCAATCTTATTTTTTTTACGAAAAGGAAAATGCATATACAACATCATACTATCTAATGAAAAAATGTATAGTAAAGTGCATACTCCAATTTTATACAAATGGTAAAATTTACACCTATGCTACTAATTTATCTGCGCAACAATTTGTCAGTTCATACAAGGTTGCACCTTTTTATTACTCATGACTACCCGTTCAAATAATGTGCTTTTTAACTTACTTTCGATGTCCGACCGAAAAAAAAGAAAAAACCTATTTTCGATGGAATGTTAATATTATACGTAAATATGCCACTATCACGTGCAAAGCACGTGGCTATCGACCCCGTTAAATGAGGATTTGTCATTGGTCTGTCATTCGGAGATACGTGACAGCCTGTCGCTACGCATCCCATGTCATCGGCCTTCGTCTCCGTCCCTCTCTCGGCTGCGTCACCTGTAAACCCTAAACCTCAGTCCCAGCAGGCCCGCACCACACTCCTCACCATTTCTCTCTACCGCGCGAATTCATTCATGGATGTGTGGCTGGCCATGAATTCCGTGTGACGTTCGCTCAATTTCTCGGTCCGATTCTGAAACCCTTAACTCTCCTGAGCCTCAAAACCAGTTCTCAGAGATGACGCTTCACTCGATCGTCATCCAGAAGCTCCTGAGCACGAACGCCCACCTGGGCCGCCGCGTCGCCACCCACCACTTCAAGCTCTTCACCTACGGCAGCCGCAACGGCATGACCATCATCGACTCGGACAAGACCCTCATCTGCCTCCGCAATGCCTGCGACTTCATCGCCTCCCTCATCCGCCAGAAGGGCCGCTTCATGTTTGTCAACACCAACCCGCTCTTCGACGAGATCGTCGAGCAGATGACGCGGAGGATTGGCTGCTACTCCCCCAGCAGCAACGCCCTGTGGCGGACCGGCGGATTCCTGACCAACAGCTGCAGCCCCAAGAAGTTCAGGTCGCGGAACAAGAAGATCTGCTTCGGGCCGCCACAGCCGCCGGACTGCCTCGTGGTGATGGACACCGAGCGGAAGTCGTCTGTGATCCAGGAGGCCGAGAAGCTGCAAATCCCGGTGGTGGCGCTGGTGAGCACTCGAGCGCGCTGGTGACTCGAGCC
>JAGVVM010010676.1:0-15685 GCA_019149425.1 Psidium friedrichsthalianum
CCCATCTTCAACTTGTTACACCATTTGTTTGTAGTGTTCTCTAACCGGCAACCTTCACCAATTCAAATGGGTGATTCTCATGCAAAAGATTTGAGCTCATCTTGCATAGCTTCATGCCACTCATTCTTAATATAACATCGATATAGCCTCTTCATGAAGTTTCTGGCTCTCCTGCATCGGTGAGTAATACATACTCATGCGGTTGATATCTTGTGAAAGTCTACGCTCTTTTTTTTCTGATCTTCTAGCTTGAGGTAGAATCGGTTCTTCTTGCTCAATGGTTCAATTGGTATGCTCTTGCTCAACTGGATCCACCCGGCTCCACTGAAGAATCAACATTCTGTGAGGGATTCATCATCTTCATGATTTCCATTCGCTTCTCCCCCTTGGATTTTCACCCAATAGGTCGGAGGATTTGGCTAAAATTAACCCTCTGTTGATCTACAGTCGTTGGCCTTCCCTGACTTGTTCGATGTCTCAAATGGTTTGGTACTCAAAGAATACACAATCTCGGCTTTCTGATGATTTCTTTGTAGCTGGATTCCCATAATCTGTAACCCAAACACTCTTCATGTCCTAACCCAAGAAGATACACTGTTTAGACCTGTCATCAAGCTTTGGATCTCTCATCTTTGGAATATGTATAAAATGCTCGGGCAGCCGGAACACTTTCAGATAATTGTAGGAAACATCTTTCCCACTCCAAACTCTTGTGTGAAACATCCCCTTAAGAGGAACTGATGGAGAAAAGATTTTATCAGGTTCCCACGGCCGGTCTCATTGCTTCACCCCAAAAATGACTTAGGCAATTCCGCATGAGATAGCATACATCGAATACGCATCATTAATCGTCCGGTTTCATTCTCTCTGCCACTCCATTTCTGTTGTGGTTGTTTTCGGAACAGTTCTTCTCGAGCTTGATGCCATAATCCCTGCAATAATACTCAAACGGGCCTCTATATTCTCCACCGTTGTCGGCTCGGAACACATTTCAACTTCTTCCCGGTCTCTCTTTCAACGTTGACATGAAATTGTTTGAAAGCCGCAAGCATCTGGTCTTTAGATTTCAAAGCAAAAGCCACACTTTTCTAGAACAAATCATCGATAAATGTCACAAAAATAATGCCCGCCAAGTGTTCTAGCAATCCATGCAACAAAACATCAGTGTGAACTAAATCAAATACATTAGATTTTGTGTGTGGAGAGGAACTCTGAAATGAGAATCGATGTTGCTACCATTATGCAATGAGTACATTTTGTCAGATTTTTCTCCTTCAATGGTAGAAAATTTTCTAGCAAGAGTCTCAAGTCTTTCTCGCTAAGATAACTAAGCCTCATATGCCAAAAATCAACTGAGGAGTCCTCCACTGCATTTACATCTTCTCTGATCAACTTTGCTTCCATGGTGTAGAGAGTGCATATCTTCTTGCCTTTTGCCACTACCATAGAGCCTTTAGTCAATTTCCATTTACCATCATAGAAAAAACTACCGTAACCATCATATCTAAGGCGCTTGTAGAAATCAACTGCAGTCTAATATCCGGAACATGTTCTCACATTTCTTAGAAGCAAATTGCAATCCCACATCAGTCTCCAAGTGAACACATCCCCATGCCATAACCTTAGAAACAACCACTGTTTCCTATCTAACACAACCAAAAACACCGTTGCGATAAGATGTAAAATAATCACGCCGTGAGGTGACATGAAGGAAGCTGCAGAATCAACAACCCAGCTAGAGTCTTGACATGTAAGATTTACATAACCATCATCACAAATGAAGACAATATCACCATCGGATGCAGTTGCTGTTGTAAGCCTGATTTTCTTCTTCTTTTTATCTCCATTTCTATCATGGGATTTATCTCTCTTTGGTTGCCAAGCACTCTTTGGCATAATGTCCCATCTGCCACAGTTGTAACATTTCACACTTCTCCTCGGCCTGGACTTCGATCTTCCTCTTGACGCCCCTGCATTACTTTGAAACTTTCTTGATTGACTTCTGGACCTGTTTTCTATGACAAGTGCCTCCGATCTAGAAGCATAATTCAAGCCTTTCTTCTTGTTTCTTCATTGAACAAGCTTTCTTTAATCATGCTCATAGAAAGCACACCACAAGGAGGGAATTTTAACGCCACAGCCAGTGTATCCCAACTATCAGGAAGAGTACCAAGCAACAAACATGATTTGCAAATCATCACCTAAGTCAATCTCAAGATTTGTCAATTGATTTACAACATCTTGAAATTCACTCAAGTGTTCCGACATACTACTTCCCTCCATTGTATCTCAAGTTCACAAGTCGTTTGACTAGGAGAGCTTTATTTTGCGGAGTTTCTCCTCTATAGAGATCTTGTAGTTTCTTCCACAAGGCATCCGCTTTGGTTTCTTGAGCAACATGATGAAAATACACTATCATCAATCCATTATCGAATAAACCCAACCGTCTTCCGATTCATTCGCTCCCAGTCTTTGTCTTCCTTGTCTTCATTGAGCTTCGTCACCGTCGATGGGATCAAACAAATCTTTGCAATATAGCATGTCCTTCCATCCGGGGCTTCCATATAGAATAATTTAGAGGCATTCAAACTTAAAACATGGTGCTACTTAATCTTCCATCTAACACTGAAAATCTCAACACAAACTCTGATACCACTCTGTTGTGGAAAAAAATCCGGCAGGCAACTTCGCCTCTAACTAGACCAATCCAGGATCAAAAATATTATCCTAAATTCACCGATTTAATCCAGCAACAACCAACAATTATATCAGTCAAAATATTCTAATACGAAATGATAAAATAACACACCAAGATTACGTGGAAAAACTCAAATCGGGAAAAACCACGGACGACCCAAACTCCTCCACTAATCACCAAGAATAGCAGGTATACAACATGGTCTATCTCTAGTCACACACTAGAGGCTCTACATCAACATTACAACAAATTTCACCACCACAAAGGTGGAAAAAATACACAAGATGTGAGAAAACCCTAACCGCGAATTGGAGAATTCGGAGGAGAATCTCAAAAAACGAGAACCATCAACACGTAGATCTCGCCTCACGAACAACATATCCAAATTTGGAGCCCAATTCCGTCAACATTTGACCCTCAAGTTTTGGACTATAAATATTTTCCCTCTTCTTCTCTTCTCCTCGCAGACCGCCGGTAAGCCCTTCTGTTCGAAAACTCCTCTCTCTTTTCTTCTACTCCTCTACTGAAGAAAAAACCACACGCACACATACACACCCTCTCACTTTTTCATTTTTCTTTCTTCTTTATTAACTCTCTCTAATTCATATTGTTTCCCACACTTCATTTTTTTAAACAAATAAAATAAAGTAATTAAAAATGTTGATGGGTCCCCCACATGAGGGGAGACCCAACCGACAACCTTGTATTGAGCAACATCTTAATGCTAGGGCTTAGGTAAGGAGAAGAAAGAGATAGGCTTACAAAACTTCTACTATCTATAATGCCACCCCTATAAGCTGGGGCCATGGTATACAATAAAGACTTACCATTATCCGGGATTGTGGGACTTTCAGTGGAAAATGAGGATAGTTATCCTACTACTATCCATAGAGGAATTGTAATACGACTAGAAAGTACCACTACAGGGTTGTGTGGATGAGAAAAAGGGGAGGAGTGAAGCATAATCCCTCTCAGGGCTAGTGAAGAGTTTATAAACTAGGGATAGAGACTACTGTTGAAATCCACTGGCTAGAGGTTATCTTTTTTCTGCAAATGGATTGACTTTTTAGGATAGATTATTATGTAAAATTCAGGATCATCAGCTGGCCGAAAAAAAAGCAGTAAAAAGTCTTACTAAAAGAAAAGGCCTATTTCTATTCTAGTAATCAATGCAAACTATTAATCAAAGTACTTAGCACTCACAGCTAAAATTAGAACTACATCGATCTTAATGAATTTTAGCTTGTTCCTTAGCCATCTTCCTTTTAGCACTGGCTTATTATATGTAAAAGATAGAAACAAATTGAAATGTTTTCATGATTTATATGACCTGATGAGGAATTTTTTTTTAATTTTTTCAAGAGATGCTCCTAAATTGTATTTAGTCGAGTTAGGGAGATCAGCCTTTCTTTAAGTGAAACAACTTCCATCATCATGAGCTAGGGCTTTAGCCCTTGATTCATACGAGCAATTAAGAGATGTCCTCGAAACAAATAGCTAACAGCCAAAACCTTGATAAAATAAAGAGTGTTTCGATTTTTGTTGTCCTTTCTTTTTAAGTTGAAACAACGTACAATCTTTTCAACGGGCTAGACATTGTCTCTGAGCGCGAACACCATATATATATAACTATATTATATATATATATATATATAGTTTGAGCTTGGACTGATGATAACTACTTATACAGTAAAAATATGAGTTCAACTAATTAATAAAAATATAAGTTCAAACTATGAAAATCCTCTGCCAAACTCAGAGGCGTTGCTTCTGGAATCCTATAGGGATATCTTCCTCGGATTCCGCCTATTCACCGAAAAAGCGGAATCCCGTGCCCTTTTTTTTTATTATTATTAATAGAGAGTATGACCCGTATCTCAATATTTCAGACATCGCTTTGGGACTCTACGGTTGATATTATTGTTTGTAAGCTAAGCTCGAGCAGTCCTTTAGCATGTCATTGAATATTTGCATGTGTTTTAACTTGTTCATTTGAGGTCGTTAGGGTTTTTTACACGTTGAACGATGGGACATCACATTAGATTCGTTTCCACACGTGTTTCTTTCTCATCAACTTTTGGTTCACTCGATACACGAGAGTATTAAAAAATGGCGAGTTTTGATGAATTGGTGGGTGTAATGTCACCCACGAATTGCGAGAGAACGTGCGGCACGGTTCTTTTGAGAGAGAGAGAAGCCCTAGGAAACACCAAATTTACTTCTTCTTGGGCAAGTGGTGTAGTAAATCTTTGATCTTTCTGAATGTGAGATTATTATAAACCCTAGAAGTCCATGTACGACGGCCACGTTGTTCCACCCCCCACGGCGATTATACGGTGAAACTAGTATAGATATAAAACTCTTTGATCGTCGGATCTGATGAGATCCAAATAAGATGAAATGGTCCAAATGCGGTGCAGTGTTCATTCATGAAATGATCTCTTGCTTTTCTTTCGTACATGAAAGAGAGTTTGGAAGTGAAAATCTCATTGATTATATGGGAACTGTTTCTAGGTCAGGGACGCCTGTAACGATTAAAACTTTAGATTTTTTTTTTTGGTCAGAATAATTTTTGATTTAATCTGTTCATGAAACTTGTTCGGCATTCCACGGACCTCCAAATAATCGGTCCCTGCTCTTGTTTCGTGGAGTAAATGGGAAAAGGTTGGCATGATGTTGGGATGATAGTTGGCCCTTTTTTTTTTTTATTTTGGGTAAACAAAGGTACAAACTAAAAGAAACTATAGTCTAAAATCAGTTTGCCTTTTTTCGATGTTCACATTGTTTTTTCTTTATCTTTTGGCCCGCTGTTGATATTCTGTTCATTCTTGAAAGATCGGATATGATGAAGTAGACTGACAACCAAAGCCCATATGCGTTCTCTCTTATGATGGTTGGCTCAAGTTGACCTTAAATTTCGTGATACATGTGTAAGCTAATTCAAATACATAGAGGGTCGGTTCTTTAGAAACTTGGCTCTAATAAAAAAAAAAACCGATGAATTAGTAGATTAACATTTAAAAATAAATAATAAATAAATAAAAAAAAATTATCGGTCCGGTACAGATAGTCTGGTCCCTCTAGAATCAAGAACCAGATTGAAAATTACCGGTTCCAATTTTATGAAACAGAGAATCGGATTGGCGCTCTAGGAAATCGAACCGGTCGATTAGGTTCGGTCGGATGGTCCCCGTTTCAGTTGGTCCGTCTTGCTCATCTTTGGACCGTCTTTTTTTTTCCCCATAGGTCGACAAGCCTTAGAACATACATATTTTCGTGTTCATTTTGACCGTGAGGAGTATGCATTCACACTTGGTTTTCGTATACACGTGGCAAATCCCAGTTCCTCAAGCCATCTTCCTCTACCAACTAAGCACATAATTGAAGAAAGAGATTGGTTTGTTCAAATAAGCCTTTGTGACCCTTTTTCTGACTTTCGCTGCAAATACAAGGAAATGACATTGAGATTTTGTAGGACCACTGCGCTGTTTATAAATAAGGATTGAGATCCTGTGGTTTAGTATTTTTACCTAACATTAGGTAAATTGAAACACCCTCTCAACACGAAAGATCTAGACACATCAGTCGGTGAGCAAATGGACACCCAGATCAATCGTCGTAATTTTGCTCTTCTCGCTTCTTGTTTAGGTGCGTGGTCGTTTGTGTAAATTTCTCAAAAGATGAGGATATTTTTGGCCTTAGAGCTAACTTTATCAGGTATAATTATCCTCCTAAATATAGAGGAATCCAATCCATATAATAAAGTCATGGGACCAAACAAAAGAAGCAATTAAAAAAAAAAAACTCTCACGCAACCTCTAGGAACCAGGATTTTCTCTGCCAACATGGGTTCGACTTTCTCCATTGTGTTATGCAAATTGCATTGAGCTATTTTCCTTTTGTTAACCCAGGGGCAATATCACATGAACCGACTACTAGCACAACCATCTACCGCCGTAATCCTTACTTAAAATATGAGTTTTCCAAGGTGAAAATCGAACCCACAACCATCGGATCGTGAGCTAAAAGTACGAGAACGCCCTCATTATCAAGACGATCCCGGGATAGATGAAGTGCGCTGAACTTAATCATGCCGGAGAGCAATGTTAGAGATGCATATCACATTCAGGACAATTATCTATGTAAATCGAGCCTCTGTCGTCGTTACCTAGCTGCAAAAAAAGAAAAAAAAGGTCACGTTTTTCACACAATGAGGTCACCCGAAGACTTTGGTTCACATGGATTAGGCTCGTGCGGCTGTGATTGAACAGTACCCTCGGTGCATTATTTGAGTAATGGAACATGTCAATGATAGGGCGAGCAAAATTCAAAGTAATCATTTTCCTGTGGGTTCGTGGCTAATAATGGAGGAGTACAATTTAGTTGGCGATTAGGCGGTAGCGGAGCTATAGCTCTTAGACCCTTCGTTAAGTCCACCTCCCAAATGGTTTTAAGGGAGTACTCACCCGCATTGGCCCGGTGGTGCATTCGGGACTTTAGTCTCGGAGTGCTTCCGATAAGGTTTGAACCTAAGATCACGACGAGAAGCGTAAACTCCTTTTTACAATCTAAGTCAACACTTCATCGGTGAATTTCTAGCGCATTTAAAACTTTATCATTCGTTCTTTAATGGGAAATGCTTTCATGACATTATTATTAAGGGGCGATATAATCTCAATCATAAATTCATACGCTATCATTGTGTGTTTTGCATAAAATACTCATTGATTAGAAAATTATATGGTTAAAAATAAATGACGACACTATTAAATTGTTAGGATAATAGCTTGGCGCATTGAGACTCGTTGATGCCATGAGGAAAAAAAAAAAGAAATCTAAAATTTTTGTGGGACACATTTTTGGGACAACACATCACTTCACCATCATTGCCTTTCTTTTAAATGAGTGCTTTACTTGACAATTAATTATATATAATTAATGCCGAAAGATTGTCCAACATCTCTTTCAAAGTGTGTCTTTTTATCAATGCGATCTCCTTTTGCTTAATAGGTTAAGTTTTTGGACTAGGATTTTCTAACAATTAAAAGTAGGATTAATATTATTATCTACCGGTAGTAATATCGTAGTATTCCAATTTCTCATCATTTTGATTTTCATGTAATAAATAGATTACTGAAAAATGGAATAATTCATTGGAATTTGGATTTCATTCAGCATATTTTTAAAATAAAGCTGAAGACAAAAAGAGCATAAGCTCATAAATGGTACATCAATGAATTGACTTGAAATATTCAATATGTCAAAAACCGACTTTTCAACAAGCGAACCTGTCAACGGCGATTGAACAATCACTGTGCCGCACGCGGAAGACGCGACGGAATCGTTCCAAACTCACGACGGCAGTTCCGCTGCCGTCCTACGAAACTGATTTGTCGAAATAACGAAGGTGGCGGTTTTTTTTGTACTCACTTAAATCTGGCATGTCGCCCAATCTTATTTACCAAGTATGTCCTGTTGTCCACACGAACCAAGTTGAACTCTTCCCAATGGTTGGAATCCCTCCGTGGACAGCTTGGTCTTCGGATAGCGATTGCCACCAAGTTGATCGATTTCGGCGCCGGTCGCTCTTTTGCTCCCCGCGAGAGCACTCCTGCAAAAAGGACAGATAATGTTGTTATTATTTTTTTATAATTATTATAATGGATAAATAAACAAAAAGGAGAGAGAAATTCCAAAAAATCCATTTAATTTTAAAAAGGGAATAGTGAAATCCATTTGCGCCGGTTAAAGTTCAAAACGTTAATTGATTAGAATAGAAGAAAACAGAACAAAACAAGGAATCAAATGAAAGTGGTAACAAAATAACGACCGCTTCGTTCGTCCGGATGCAGAGCCTCCTGCGCCAGCGGCCAATCGTTATAAATCGCAACCGTTGCTCTGCGGAAATCGCTCGTCCTCTCCGTCGCCACTTCTTGGTTTCCCCCTCTCCCTCTTCCTCTCCCTCTCTGTGTTCCATTTCGTTTCGGCTCGTCGTTTTCACCCCTAAAAAGGGCGAAAGAAAAAGCTCTTGCCTTTCTTCTCCTCCTCTCTCTCTGTTTTTCCGTTCCCGTTGTTGTTCTTGTCGTATCGGGGTTCATTGCCCTTATCTTCTTTCTCTTTTGTCCGTTTGTGGTTCTGCCGGGATTTGAACTGGTCCCAGAAAGGCAGAGGACGAGAACTTTGTCCGTTAAAATCTTTCGCTCGTGGCGGAAGCCGTCGTCTAGAAAGAACAGAAATTCTAGATCGGGAAGACTGAGTTAACAACGGGGCGCGTTGGGATTTGGAGGATTCAAGAATATCTCAATCTTTCTCCCATTCTTTTTCTGTGGGCCTATCTATGATTCGGGGAGCGCGGCTTTGAGGGCTCGCGGTTCTTGTGACTTCTCCTCGTCGTCGTTGTTCTTCCGCATTGGGCTCTAAACAGAGAGGCCAACCCCAGAAAGGAGAAAAAAGAAAAAAAAACGAAAACTTGGTGCGTTCTTCGTGCTGCTTTCGTCAATTACTTTGCGTTTTCTGTTATTTTGGTTGATGGGTTGTTGTGGGGTTCGATCGGTCCCGGTTGTTTGGGCTTCGTGCGGTCTGCTTGTTTGGTGAGCTGTGCTGAATTGACTCTTGTTTTCTTGAAGGTTTTGTGCCGGGCGACCATGTCAACAATGCTGGCTCGGATAGGCCGACACCGGCAGCGGTACGAGAACAACTTGCGGCTTGTTTCTGGGTATGCCAACGTTTCCTATTTTGCTGGCGCAACCTCTTCTTTGTTCTATCGACATGAACAGTTTGCCTTATTTTCTTTTGGACGATCGTTTTTTTAGTGGCACTGAGTAAAATTTGCGGAATTTGATGAAATCGGGATGCCCAGCCCACCATTTTTTGTCGAGAATCTTTTTGCTTTTGTGGAAAGTTTCAGATTTGAAATTTCCCTGAAGCTTCTGGGAAAATTCGGAGCGTGTCCAACTGAAAAGCACATATCTCTACAGAACTTCGTATGTGGATGAATTCGGTTGGTCGTACGATGTATAAAACTTGGATTCCTTACATCCAACTCGCCAAAAAGAAAGAGACAAAAAGGAAGGGTGACACGCCTGCTCCTTATCTACTATTTGTAATTTGCATCAAGAAAGGGAATATTATCATCGAATTGACGCACGCTCGCAAACTGTTTGTGCGTGTATCGTATCTGTAGGTTCTGAGGTTAGAGCAGTTTCTGCATAAACTAAGGCTGATTGTTTTTGTCTTTCCTGCGGAATACAAGGATCAAATCGATCGTTCGTGCTGCGCACAGCCATGTTTAAGAAAAGGGCAAATGGAAGGAAAAATGCACATCCTTACCGCCTTTCTTTAATGTTAGACATGGCATATGGGGGCAGACGGTGACATGAACTTGACTTTAGAGTTTGTGGTTCCTTTTTTTAGGGGAAATTTGCTTGCATCAATAATTGTTTCCTCAGTTTGTTTACCTTTGGTTATCGCTTTCAGAAGGCCTATTCATCCTTACTTGGGGCCCCATTAGAAATAACCGATATCTAGGCATTTCACATGCATTGGCACCGACTTGTTAGTACAATATGCTACGCAATCACTTTACATTATAGGGATAAGGACGTGCAGTGCGTTCACATCTGGTGGAGGCGCTATTCAGCTAAAGTTTCGCTAGTGTGGTTTCTGTTTGGGAATGACAAGAAAAAACAAATCAAGCATAGAACTTTGAAGCATTTTGTGCGAGTTTACATTGGATTACATGCATGCATCGGTTGTAGAGACTTAAAAAAGATGGTATTTCCCAAGCAGTCATGAAAGTAAAGTAAACCAGAAATGGAAATTGAGTCCCGCTTTGATATAAAGGCCAGATAGTGAAGCAATCTGCTGCTTTCAAAAGTAATCACATTTCCGGGTGTGCATTAATGGCTTTCGCAAACCCAGTTATCTGAAGTTTTAAAGACATGGATCTATCCTATCTTGCAAGCTATGATGTCATGTTGCTTGACTTTTAAATCTGAAAGATAATATAAGTTCTGATCATCTGGAGCAAGTTACTTGATCTGTTTGAATTCCATAATTCTTCCATTAGTAGATCATCGTTTATCATTGGTTGCAAGAGATATCGGGACTAGAAAGTTCTCGTATGCACTTTTATTAACATGATGCATAATCCGTGCAACTTAATGCTTTAATACATTGGGAAGTGTTGCTTATGGATAAATCTGTAACAGATGCATTCCCTACCGCCTCACAAAAGGAAATGACTGTCAGACAGATGAATTGGAAAGCAGAATCGAAGTCCTTATGATCTCATCACCAAACCGTGATGATCTAGTCTTTCCAAAGGTACAACTTGTCTCGAGACATTGGTACTCATTGTTTTCTTGTGTTTTGTTTTTTAGATAAGAGAGATATTTGCTTTTTATTTTCAGGGTGGATGGGAGGATGATGAAACTCTTGAAGAAGCCGCATGTCGTGAAGCTTTAGAGGAAGCGGGAGTAAAGGAAAGCTCAATGTAAGTTATTTTCGTCTTTTGGATCTTCTTCTTTGTATGGAAAAGTCTGAGAAGTCTGGCAGTCGCCTGAGACATGCTCATCGTAACAGAAGCCAAAAGCTGGAAAGAATTACCTAAACGAGGCTTTTTCATCTAAATGCCACAAAATCTGTCTGGCATGAAATCTTCATTTGCACCTTATCAGATGTATGGTTGCTTTAACCGTAACGGTAAGAGCAAATGATGAGTACTCAGCAGTTACTGGGTGTGTTTCCACCTTGCACTATCTGACATATCGCTAATATTTCTCATTTTCCAGGACACACCATTGGGGGTTTGGGAGTTCCGAAGTAAGAGCAGACAGGATGTGTGCAGTCTAGAAGGAGGTTGCAAAGGTTATATGTTTGCAATGGAGGTTACTGAGGAGCTAGAGACATGGCCAGAGCGCGAAAATCATGATAGGAGATGGGTAAGTGTTTCTTGGAAACTCATATTTTCATGTCCAAATCAGAGTACATACTTAGGATCTCTGGGTTCAAGTTTGGGACTTAGTTGGTTAAAGGGTCTGGTGGAAATGCCTTCCGCAATCGTCTCAAAGCTTGTTGACCAAACCATATTTTTTTTTCTCATTGACTGCAATCCCCTTAAAGCTTGTGATCATTTGACCGATATTATGCAATCACTAAGATCAAGCCCCATATTCACATTGCTTCTTGGTTGGAGCTTTTGACTTAGATATAAATGGTAATCCACAGCTATGTGTAAAGGAGGCATTTGAACTCTGCCGCTACGACTGGATGCGCAGTGCACTGGAGAATTTCCTGAGCATGCTCGAAGAAAATGGGAAACATAAATTTGAGGCAATTGAAGAGTTGATCGAGTCCCCTTCCCCAACCATCTCGGATTGCCAAATCATCACGCCCAACTTGTATATAGATCACCCTAACAGTGCCCGACGCCATGGTATGATGTTCTCGTGGCTCGTTGCATTGAAGGGCTTACCGTTGTCTTGAATGATGCCGACATGTCTCTGGACTTTTATTTATTAACTTGTCGGTTCCAAATTGTTAGCAAACCTGCTCGGTTCGGGTTTTATTTGTGTATTAGGTTCTCTTGTGTGTTCTAGATCATAGTGTGCTGAGTTTGTCCTTCCAAATGTGAAAAGGGTAAAGAGTTTGTGAAGGAATAGACCGTTGGCACTCTTTTTCTAGATTAATCAAGAAAAGTGTTCATTTCTTCAATTCCCCAGCTTTCAAGGAATTTGATGTTCAACTGCAAAGAAGAAACTTAGTCTTACTGGCTTAGACCCATGATGGTGATGTTCTTTTGTTTATCTGATGCTGAGGACACAATGAACTCATATCTTCTGGCACGCTGAAGCTTGACCTGGCTTTTTTTTTTTTCCCAGTCTTATGCTTCGTTGTTTGGTCGAGGTACTGATCGATTTGTTTTGCTTGTTTTCTTTTTCACACGGTGCATGGTCAGTCGCAATCGTCCTTTTTCACTCGGTACACGGTCAGTCGCAATCATCCCTGCAACGGACCACCTCGCCACCAGTTTAAATAGACAAAAACGAACTTTAATCTTCAGTCGGATGATAAGTAAACCCAGTTCAAGTTCTCCTATAGGGTCAACCAAATCAACCTCTTGATGTATTTAGTCAAGTGTTTTCGCACTAAATGACTCCTTTGTAAGAAAACTATATTTTAAGACTGGTCTTTTGCCTATGAGTGTGGAGGTAGCGTCAATGACACCCATCTACGCATGTCTTCTTCAAAATTTTGTCCATTGAATTCTTACCTTGTCCCTTATGTCAGAAAGAAATCAGCTTGCCTTTCATGCAACCATGTATAACAAAAAACTCCAATCTTGATGCTCAGTTGAACACTGGATTCAATTGTGAGCCGACCCGCGATCGAAAATGTTAAAGTTGGCGGGGCTGTTCTTACCCGCCGCACAAAGTAAGTAGGGGTGAGGAGTAACTGAATCGGTCAATGTAGGTTCAGTTTTTGGAAATGGAAACCGGATGGCCCCTTGGTGAGTCGGACCCCAACCAATGTTACCCCTTATGGTGGTAATAGATCACTAAATGGAAATTATTAATCACAAGCAAACTAATCCAAAATCAATTGTTTACTTCCTCACACTCCCACAATCCATTTTCTAGAGAAGAAATAATTTCTTACGATACTGTTTATTCTTGACTGTATTATTTACTTGTGTATAGATCACCCTAATTGTTCCTTGGTCATTTTCGTTACCGACCGTTCTACTCAGGACTGGGAACATGAAACCGTGCAGGGCTTGTTTTTTAGGGAAACTGAAACTTGTAAAACAAACTGATTTTGAATTAGTTTACTTCCTTGAACCGAAGTAAGTTCTTTACAATTTTCTTTAAATTGAAAATATATATGTTGAAAACCGAGTAGTTTTAATATGAAGCATACGCAATATTATCATATGTATAATAAAAATTTAACTACCACTTAAAAAAATTTTGAAAACTAGTACATATATGACAGATTTACTGGCCAAGTTTCAGTACTATGGGACAAATTACTTCAAATACTAATTTTTAACTACAAAAAAAAAAAACTCTTAATAATGTTGACAACTTGTGCAAAAAAAGCAATAGTGGATTATTTACCGAAACAAATCATCAAATCATAAAAGCGCAAATAATCCGACTATCTGGGTAGTCTGATCAGTTGATGTCGGCGTGGTAAGTTCACAAACATGTTTTCTCTGTTGGAAAAGAATGTCAGAAAATACAAGTCCTCATTTGTGTATATCATCTTTGCTGATTAGGTCGCGACCTAAAATTTGGTAAAATTTCAGGTTAATGGATTATCAGGTTAATCAAATTAAACTAACCAATTCGGACTCTCCCTGTCCTACCAAATCGCAACTTTGGTTAAGTACTTAACCTGCGACGATTGCCATAGGAGTCGCTACTAATGTTTATTGGTTAAGTCGATTTGTAAAAACTAATAAATGAGGGGAAGAACTAAAGTATTGCTACGAACCAGAGTTAGTCAAAGGCCTGTGGGACGTGGTTCGATTAAGACTATGTCTAAGGCCTTGCGGTCCCATGTGATGTTACGAAAAATCATTATGAGAAGGCAACATAATCGATTTTAAACCAAAGTCCAATAACCAAGGTTATCCATGTGGGTTCGCACAAATAATTTAATTATTCATCCAGAAATGAAGTAAGTTCATATAGGATGGCGTCACCAAAACTATTTTTTTTTTTTTTTGTTAGTTTTGTTTTTTTTTTTGGAGGATGAAAGTTGTACCTATGTGCAATGCATTAAAAATTACTCAAAAAATGCAATAGCATAAATTAAGATCTGCAACCATAAAAAATCAAAATGACATGAGAGAATAATGACGTGGCAAAAAATGACATTACACAAAATGATATAGCAAAGATAACATGGCATAAAATATGACATTGCATTGGAGTGGCATAGATGATGTGGCAAATATAACGTGGACAACATATGATAGATGACGTGTAATATGCGAATATGCCACATACGGATGCGGAACATGACAGCAAATACCGCATATGAACATAGGACATTACGGAACACGATATGCGTATGGGTCAGTAACAAAATAATCAACAAAAAATAGTTAAAGAAATCTATTGATTCACAAACAAGTTCGGATAAAGATAATGTAATGAAAACAATAAAAATATAAAATCAGTAATAAAGATAAGCAGTAAATAAAGATAAGCATGTAAAAGTGTACAAATTTCCTGAAACTGAAAAGTAGGGTAGTGAGTTAATGGGATTCTGTGCACTCATTATGACCTCCAGCAGGTGGTTGGCTACCGATTCTAGGGTTTGATAATGTGAAAAATCAAAATACAAAAAGAGAGAATCAATAGATCTTAACATCACAAAATTAGGGAGGCAAACCCTCCATCACAATTTGGGGTTTCTTTTAAGCGTAAAAAGCCCACACACTTACCATCCGAATCCGCCATGGGATACGAAGACATACGAATAGACATTACTACGTACCTCCCACAATCCACCCCCCAACTTTGCCTCCCCCCCCTCTTTCTGTCCCTCATCCCCTCCTCCTCTCCCCTCCCCCTTCTCTCCCTCCCTCCCCATCTCCCTTTCCACTCTTTCCCTCCCCGCTTTTCTCCACTCTTCTCTTCTCTACTTTCTGCCCCCCCTCTCCCCCCTCCCCCCCTCCCCCCCCCGCCCCTTCCCCACTTTTTCTTCCTTCCCCCCTCCCCCCCCACCCCCCTCTCCCCCCACCTTCCCCCCCCCCCAAAACCACAAAATCTCCTTCTAGCTCTTCTTACTCCTGTTATAGCCCACTCATAGAGCCGAAAAAGTAGAGCGCGACGTGGATACCTGAAAAGGAGCGAGGCTACAGAAGACAAGCGCGAAAGAGCAGAGATGAATTTGTAAGGGCGACACTAAATGTTCGTCAGCCCAGCTTCTCTGCGCGAGGAGAAATTTCGTCAAGAACTATCATTTAGTTAT
>JAGVVM010010677.1:0-14190 GCA_019149425.1 Psidium friedrichsthalianum
GGGCTGGTTCGGACGTCCTCGTAATGCACAAAGGAAACACGGTTATAAAAACGAAACACTTAAAGTTTGTTCCTATTGTGGTTTTTTGCTAGATTGTTTTGATGGCCTATTTTTGATTATGTTGTGGTATTAGTTGTTGTTTGCAGTGGTGGACCGACTGCGATTGGCGTTGTGCTGGGGTGTTCGGGTACGAGTTTGGTGTGGTTTTGCTGTCGGTGGACATATTTAATTATTCACGTCAGTTGTGTTGTGTTGTGGCAACTTTTATGGGGGCCTGACATATATGGATTGAGATAAAAACATAATGGTAAAATATTGAGTGTTGGCATTAGTTTGTGGCTGTTTGTATGGTTGGTGTAGCCGTTGTTGTGAGTTGTGGGTTATACATAATTGAACTTGTGGCCGGCGCAGCGTTTATTTGATATACTTTATTTGGGCCGTACTAGTTTATTAAATTGTGTGGGCCTACCTAATTTTTTTTTTGTGTCTGTGGGCCCGTTCCGTCTTCGTGATCGAAAGTCTTTTTGCTCTATTGTCTGTGTAAGGATGGCAGCCCTGGTTTTTTGGCGACAATGTATGTTGGTTGGTGTGTGTGGCCGGCCTGGTGGCCCCACCGAACACTCCTTTTTTATTCCCAACAGTATAGGTGTGCAGACAAATGTCGTGTTTAGCAGGCGCAAGTGGCTACTCAAGTTATATCATCGAACTTCTCTGATCGAAGTGGCTACTGGGATTTATTTCTTGCTTTTTTGATAAAAGGTTCCTCTAACTCTATCTTCTAACTATTTCATAACTCTTAACACTCACTACTTTTCCTACGTTCTCTTCCACCTGAGTAACTCACTTGGATCTCAACCTCAGACATTAGGAAACGCTTGACTGACGTAGGAACTAAAAGTAGGAGAGAGTGGAGGGAAAGGTGGGCTAGTATAGAACTGTGCTACTGACTGCTGCATAACTAGGACATTTTAAGCTTGCTACTTAACCTACATGTGAGAGGAGCTTTGACTCAGTTACGTACTGTTTTCGTTCGTACTTTTTATTGTTTCTTCTGATACACTGAATACTAGCTGACTCTACTTCTGCTCTACAGCTGCTATGTGAGCATAGGACTTAGGTGACACTGCTACTTAAAAGGCTGTACAGCTGGATACTCTAGGTCTGTGTGACGTGTAGCTGTGTAGGAAACGGGTAGCATTTTGTACAGTCTACTTAGGAGGAACAAGTGCCAGTCTAGCCTAAGTGGATTGTGCTACTGAGCGGATATTGACTTATAACAAACATGTATTGACTAGTGCTAGCTAGGCTCGCAATTTGCCGCCGAACAGTGCCATCACTGGTGAAAACTTACTCTTCACATTCTCATCTATCACTACTTAACTTATATCTTCCTAACTACTACTTTACTTTACTCTTCTCTATACAAAGCTATACTAAAACAAGTGGCTACTATAATTACTAACTTAAAACATCTTGCTAGACTTCTTTAAACACTTAAAACTAATTAAACTTAACCTACTCTACTCTAACCTAAGCTGAATCATGAGTCTCATCTATACTATAATAACCTTTGACCCATATGCTTGTTACAAAACACTTGCCTACTTTACTATACTTTAACTTAACAGTGCACTACTGTCTATCCATACCTTATTGCTCATATACTACGTCTAAACGTTTGTACTGCATGTGACCATACTAAACCAATACCTGAAAACTGAAAGAACTTGCAAACCATAGATTAAAAAGGAGGGGGTGGAAGAAGGGAAGGGGGCCGCGGTTGAGTTGCCTTGTTCGTGGGTGGTCTCTTGCTTTTTACTCTTTGATCCACAAAAAAACCATGAAGTAAAGTATGCATTTTGAAGCCCCTTCGCTATCTTATTTGGCTCGTCAGCCCGCTACCGATTTACTGCTGCATAGCCTCTCCTCCGCGTGCCAAAATATTATCACATTTTCACACAGCCGTGGACGCTCTTCAATAACAATCCATACAACCTTCTACCTTAATCCTCCCATTTATTCTTTCTTCTGTCTCCTCTGTCACATTTCTCTCCCATGCCCTCCACTACTCACCCTCTTTTCTTTTTGTAGCATAAAGGGGATGGCTGGGATCAGAAGGAGAGAAGGAGAAGAGGAGGGAAGAGGGAAAGGGGGGAAGGAGGGGGGAGAGAGGTGCACCTGACCAAGGAATGATCTGTACTCTGTCACTACTGGGAAGGAAACCTGTGTACGTGGCATTACGTATCCGTGATGCAATGGGGCCTTCTTGATTCCTAATACGGTTCGAGTCTGTGTACTATAATGGCAGCTAACTGAAGTTCATGCCAGTAATTAGGATCCCCAATGGAGGGATAAACATGTACCTATAACACCGAAGTTTCTATCCAATGTATAGAATTCTTCCACGTATGCTTGGTAATCATTGCATATTTTTGACATGCTGCTATTACGTGCGAACATGGGATTTTAATTTCTTGAAATTTTCCACATGTGCACGTTCGATTGTTTAGGTCTACAAGGTGTGTGCGCCCTCCTGTTCCTCTGGATCCAGTTAGAACTTCAAAAATCCCTCGATCAGAGTCGAACCGTGTCGCATTATGCTTTTGTGCTCTTTGACTGTTTTGCAGTAGCGTTTCGCCTGCGAATTGAGTATATACCCATCCACTCAGCTTCTGGCTCCTGTATGTAGTTCTTCTGGTGTCGAAATAGTGACCAGCTGATGGAATATCTTATTCACCATAGCTGTTATTGGCAGACCACGAAAGCCCTTGAGCATCCCATTAACCGATTCAACTAAATTGGTTGTCATCGATCCGTATCTCTTCCCTTCTTCATCATAAGCTTTCGTCCATTTCTCCAGTGGAATCTGGTCACACCATTCAGCTGTTCGTGGATCTAAAGCCCTAATTTGATTCATGATGCGTGCAAACTTCCACTTTTGATTCTCGTAAGCTGTACATTAAAAAAATAATAAGTTGTTCGCATTCGGCTTTGAAATTATTAAAAAATAATTCCATTTTTTGGAATTACTAAAATTCAATACAATAATTTACCTGCCATCTGAATAAGTTGTTTGCCTTCGGCATTTTTGAAGCGTTTATTGTAGTTGCTGACTATATGCCGAATGCAATACCGATGGTGGCCATGTGGAGGACGCCATCCTTCTGTCTCCATTGCTCTCTTAATCCCGATATGTCTATCTGATATTACACAAATATTATCTCTACTAGTCACATATCTCCGCAACGAAGTCATAAACCATATCCAGTTGTCCACATTTTCGGCATCGACCACAGCAAATGCCAATGGAAATATGTGATTGTTGCCATCAAGTGAGCACGCACAAAGGAGCATTCCTCTGTATTTTCCGTACAAAAAAGTCCCATCGACAAATATAACGGGACGACAACTTTTGAAGCCTTCAATCGTCTGCTTCAAAGTCCAGAACATGCGATGAAAAATTCTGCAGCTCCCATCTACGTTCATGTAATCATCGATTACAACATGAGAACCTGGATTCTTCAATTGCATTTCATTCATATACTTTCTCAGCTGACCATACGACGCATCCCATCCTCCAAAAGCATTGGCAATAGCCATTTGTTTAGCTGCCCAGGTTTTACGATAAGTAGGTTCGAAACCCAGCTTGTCTTTAATCTCTGCCATCAGTGGCTTGATTTTGATATCTGGTTGGGCAGTAACCATTGCTTCTATCTGGGTGCATAGGTACTTCTGATCAAGTTGACGATGATCCCTTGACATTTGAGGATTGTTACATGTATGTGGCCCGGTGTACTTAGTTATTTTCCATAACATAGTAGATTGTCTAATTGCACGGAGTCTCCAACCACACGGACCATTTGGATTACCACATTTTATCATATATTTGGCCTTCTTTGTCTCATCACTGCGAAAGTGGTGATTTCTTCTCAAAGAATACTCTTTCGCAGCTAACTGTACCGCATCCCGTGATGGAAATAGCATCCCAACAGCAAATTCTTTTGATGCATCAAACAACATACGACTGGGCTTGGCTCTTGTATCGTCTCTCATCAACTCAAAGTCAATATCCGAATATGGCGGTGGATGTACCAATGGCAAAATGGGATTACTCCAATGAGTCTTGTAATCATCCACTGTATTCTCACTTTCATCATCTTCTTCATCACTATCATCAGTATCCATCCAAAAGTCATCATCTTCGTCACTATCATCATCACTATCGTTATCATCATTATCATCGTACTCCACGTACCGATTAGCCACATTAACTTCATCTTCCCCAGTTGAGTAATGTATGGGTTGGTGTTCATTTATAATTGCAAAAAACTGTAAAAACCCTCCAGAATGACACTGATCTGCAAACTGACGGATTTTGTCAACTGCAGTATCATTACACACATCCATAATGCGATACGTGATACGGCCAGGTATTGCAACCGGTAGTCTATACATCAGTCTCTGAATACACCGGTATTCTGCTACATTCAACTCGCGTGCGATCGTAGCACGTAACTCATCAAATGTGGATATGTTTCCAAAATAAAACATAGTACATTGTCCACCTTCATAATCATGTCCATGTTCATTTTCTATTACTCTACCTCCCCATTGCACAGTCGCAAAATTTGTAGACGACATTCTGCTAAATGAATAAATTACAAATTATTTAACATCTACAATTTAATAAAATATTATTAATATGTTCACTAACAAGATAATAATGATAATTTATTTCTGACAAAAATAGAAAATTACTTAAATTACTATTAATATGTGTAATAAAAAAATAATTTATGATAATTGATTTGATAATCATAATAAATTAAGTAATTATTATTATGTAGATAATTACGATTAATTTTAAAAAAATAGAAATTATTTATTTATTATACTATGCGTAATAAAAGCATAATTAAATTAACTATGACGAAATTAATTTAATTATTATTAATATGTGTAATAACAAGAAATTATGGGAAATTATTAATTTATTATTACTATGCGTAATAAAAGCATAATTACGCTAAATTAACTATGAAAAAATAGGAAATTAATTTAATTATTATTAATTAATATGTGTAATAACAAGATAATTATGATATTTATTTCTAAAAAAATAGGAAATCAATTAATTTATTATTACTATGTGTAATAAAAGCATAAATACGCTAAATTTATTATGAAAAAAATAGGAAATTAATTTAATTATTATTAATATATCCACTAACAAGATAATAATGATAATTTATCTATGAAAATAATAGGAAATTCATTAAATTATTATTACTATGTGTAATAAAATGATAATTACGCTAAATTACTAACATTTGTGTCTTTTAAATTTTTAATATTTCTAACATTAAATAATATAATTATGTTCTAACATTTTATAACTTCGTTATCATATAAATATAAATATTATAAATATTAAATAATAACATTTATTTTCGTATTTTTATCATAATTATAAATCTCATCATAATTACAAGAACAAATTTATAAATATAAAATACATATAAACATAAATTTTATAAATAAAATTAAAATTAAAAAATTAAAATTAAAATAGATATGCTGCCGCACGGGTGGGTCGTGGGCCTAGATTTGGCCCGTGCAGCAATTTGGTAAATTTGTTTTTTTTAAAAACCCATTTTGGAAAAAAAACCCCTAGTTATGGGGGCCGTGGGCCCGTGCGGCAGTTTATTTTTAACAAAAATAGGAAATTATTTAATTTATTATTACTATGCGTAATAAAAGCATAATTACGCTAAATTAACTATGACAAAAATAGGAAATTAATTTAATTATTATTAATTAATATGTGTAATAACAAGATAATTATGATATTTATTTCTAAAAAAATAGTAAATCAATTAATTTATTATTACTATGTGTAATAAAAGCATAAATACGCTAAATTTATTATGAAAAAATAGGAAATTAATTTAATTATTATTAATATATCCACTAACAAGATAATAATGATAATTTATTTATGAAAATAATAGGAAATTCATTAAATTATTATTACTATGTGTAATAAAATGATAATTACGCTAAATTACTAACATTTGTGTCTTTTAAATTTTTAATATTTCTAACATTAAATAATATAATTATGTTCTAACATTTTTATAACTTCGTTATCATATAAATATAAATATTATAAATATTAAATAATAACATTTATTTTCGTATTTTTATCATAAATATAAATCTCATCATAATTACAAGAACAAAATTTATAAATATAAAATACATATAACATAAATTTTATAAATAAATTAAATCCGTGCGGGCCGTGGGCCCGTGCGGTAGTTATACTACCGCACGGGTCTGTGTGGTAGCTACACTACCGCACAGGCCTGATTGGGCCCGTGCGGTAGTTATACTACCGCACGGACCGCATATCCGCCCCTTTTCTTTTTTTTTTTAAAAGGGCTCATCCGTGTAACGGGCCTCTCGAACATTTGTTATGGCCCATCCCCACGGATGGACCGGCCCTATGGGTCTTAATATTTTTTTTAAATACATAAATAATAAATAAAATATATACCATGCCCGATCGAGTAAAACGGCCCGTATCACAAATGCCTGATCCGAACTATAAGAGTCTGGATTGGTCTAAAGTTGACACATTTCTTTCATTTTTTTTAAATTTTTATCATAATTTTCATATCACGTACCTATATTATTACATATAAATCACAGTGTATATATATAATACTGAACAGAGTCTAATCGAGCAACAAAATTAATAAAGTATGAGATATTCTGTCCATACCTGTTCGGAAATTTATAGACGACGACGACTGTTGATGAATCTACGACGGAGATCTGCAAAAAAGAAGAAATGAATTAAAAAGACTAAATAAGGTCAATTTAAGTAAAAAGTATCGGTAAATCACCTATCCGTAGTATAGAGTCTTCAATGGAAATCAACGCTCGCGGATGAAAACGTGAAGAAATGAAGGTGAAGAATAACAGAGGGAGAGGATGAAGAAATCGTCGGCAAAGAAAAGGGAGAGGAAGGAGCCGGGGGGGGGGGGGGGTTGGGGGGGGTTACGGGGATTAAAGGCGCGGAGGCCGCGCCTTTAAATCCCCGGCCTGACGCGTGTCATCGTGTCAGGCGCGGGTGGGGGGGCCGTGCGGTAGTATGACTACCGCACGGCCCGCCCCCACTGACAGACCCATGTGGGTCTGTCAAGCCCACGGTCGGGGCCTGAGAGTGGGTTTGTCAGGCGATGAACAGTCCGTGCGGCACTATAAGTGCCGCACGGGTCTTGTGCGGTACTAATAGTGTCGCACGGGACCCAAATCGGTAAATATGTTTTTAGAAAACCTAAATCGGTAAATATTTTTTTAAAAAAACCTAAATTGGAAAAAAACCCGTCGACCGCCCTCTGCTTGCTTGCTTCAATTTTTGATTCATCTTTTCGTTCGAACTCGGATCTCAAGAAGAAAAGACGTTCCATGCAAAAATGGTGGAAAGTAATAAATAAGTTCATCCCTACTTCAGAGGAAAAAAAATGGCTGCCCCTTGATATTATCATTCGAGACGTTATTCGGCTTATGGACTCTTGATCCTTCCTGTTGTAGATCTAGATGGAAAAAATGAAATGCAATTCACGTTCTTCTTATTTTTTGTCCCTCTCTTTTGTATCTTTACTTTAGAAATTTAACGAAAATGAATAAAGGATAATTTTTCGACACTTGTAACAAATTAGGGGCGGGAATGATTTTTCACCTTTCCCCTTCTTTAGCCAAGCCTTACAAAAATTCAAAGTACAAAAGGGAAATAGATTACCAAAGTTTTTTCTTTTTAAAGATTTGAAAATGCACATTGATCGTGGCATTCATACGACGCAAACAGCTCAATTTCATTAAGCTCTCTACAGTGCTGCGGATAATATCATCCAATCAAGCCTCCAGCAGCCAAACTGGGGATATCTTCATCCTATCGGGAGTCCTAACAAAAACAAAATCGACTAACAAACATAGCGGCGGCAAGTGACAAAAGAATCCTAAACTCCAATTGAGGAAGTGCACATACTTCATTTTCTCTGGATGGCCCATGTGTTTAAATCAATCGCAAGGTATGAACTTTCAACATGACCCACACTGCACACTGCTAAGCCTCCAGAAGAAAACATAACACCGAGTTGAATGACACGCACAGATGTAGGGCCTGTTTGGCCTATTTGGTTCGGCAGGAAGTAATTTTGAGAAAATGCAAATACCGAATGTTTGGTGCATTTGGATGCAACTTTAATGTAAATGCCGTTTGGTACCCTATGATTCGAATTTTTTAATTATTTTTAATTATTTCAAATAATTTTTTTTTCCAAAAATATTTTTATTTTTTAATTACTTTCTTTAATTATATTATATTTTAATTATTTTTATTTTATTACTTCGATTTTTATTTTATTTTTTCAAATTTTTATTTTTAATTATTTTTAAATTAATTTCTTCAATTATTTTTTACTTTTAATTATTTTTATTATTTCGATTTTTTTATTTTTAAATATTTTTAAATTTCTTTCTTAAAAGAAAAAATTGTAGTTGCATTCCGAAAATGCAACACCTGAATTTTAATCATTTTTTTAGAAAATTAATTGAAAATTCATAAAAATTTATAAAATTAAAAAAATAAACTTTGACCAAGCCTAGGCAATTATTTTTTAACAAAAAATAATTTTGGATTTTTTGGTATTTTTAATTAGGAAAATACCTCAAAAACAGAAAAGAAAAAAAATACCAAATGATGTCAAAAAAATCTGGAAAAATAGCAAAATTTTTTATTTTAATCCTATCTATATTTGGCCACTTTAGATTTTTGAGGACTCAATTTGGGTCATGGAAAAATTCCTTGTTTGGTCAAAAGATGCCGGTTTCTGCGATACTTAAAATTGATCGAGCAAGGTCGCTGGGATGTTGAGGTCCTAAATACGCCGCCTGCATTTTTGCGAGAACCGACCTAAAAATGGTCGAACCGGCTCGATTGGTATACACTATTTCAATTGAACCGACCGGGCGGTCCAATTGAACCGGCAGAAAGCAGAACAAAGTAAGGACTCGCAGAGACAAACCCGGAAGAGGAAGCGCACCCCTCTTCCTTTCACTTGGCGACAACTCCCAACGGAGAAAAAGGGCCAAAACAAGCTCGACCCCACTCGCAAGGGCCTGCTGTTGGGGAAGTACCAAGGAGCAGGCCCGTTTCGGCGCTACTTGGGGGAGTTGACGTGAAAAAGGACAAAAAGAGGCTCTCGGTTCCAAGCCAAAAAAAGAAAAAGAAAGCAAAAAGAAAGTCTAGTCTTCTTCCCTAGACACGCTGCATCAAGGATTTTTTGCCTGCTGCAGCAGATATTCTAGGCGACAGAAGAGACAAAACTCACAGCCGGATTGGCTGGTTGGGCCAAAGAGGGCATTAGGCCCAATAGGAGAGAGTTGAACAAACATTAATAACGCTTTTTTTTAAATCATTAAAATAATACAAACTGGGTCAGGCCCAGAGCGCGGCCTTTGTCTTGAACCAACCTGGGCTCTTGAGGCCCAGGTCGTGTTTAGTCGCGTGGCCCGGGTTACTGACCCGGTCCGGAGCACCTTTCAAAATAATAAAAAATAAAGAATATTTGAAAAAATTCGAAAATATTAAAATAATGAGAAATGATTTTTTAAAATCCAAAAAAATGAAAAATTCCTAAAAAAATTCCGGAAAATTTTCCAGAAACCTCTAAAATTAGAAAATTGATCGTTTTAACCGATCAATCTTATTTTGATGATTTTGCTCCTCATGAACAGATTGTTTTCAAACTATTCCAAACTCATTTCAAATCTTAATATATTCACTCTCTAAGCTTTTAGGGCTTTATTAGAGATGCCATGTATTGATTTGATGCGTTTTATCTGTATGTGTTTGATTTCTTGATTTGCGCACCTATATTTACTGATTGTGATTTGTAGGTTAGACATTCTTCTCCGTATGAACTCTTAGATTTAAGAGCTTACATCCTTTCAAGTCATCTGCATCCTTTCAAAATTGCTCAATTTAAGTATCGAATATTAGCCTAAAGAAGTCCCTAAATCCAAAATTTTTTGTTCCATTTGAGTCGTACGGCTACTCCTATCGTTTTCGATTTACCTTCTCTAAAGATTCCTAAAGATCGGTGATTACTTCGAAAGCATGTATATATATGCACATGTCACCCAACCATACTTAAGGTAGAGATCGATGTCGAATTCAATAACCCGCCGTAGTTTGGTATGAGCCTGAGAGGGGGAGGGCCCAAGCTAAATCCACTCTAAAGGTTTAGTAATCCATTAGCCCGATCAATGTGCCGATCATTTTCGAGGATTGGATCGCGACAGCACTTTGGGCTAGAGGTTTTTAGGGAGCGTTTGAGATGCAATTGGATTTACCAAAAGTTCATTTTAAATGCTGAACCAAATAGGGCCACAATAAACCAACGACCGTAAATTCCAGAATACATATTCAATATTAATTAGACAAAACCCTCTTTGAAGCCCTTGGACTGATAAAAAGCAGAGCATTAATCATACACCCACTCTCTCCAAAGCAGAAGCTGAGCTGGATTTCTTGGTCAGAAAAGGAAAAGTTAGATTGAAGACGGAGAGAGCAGAACCAGGCAGCCATTTGAAATTTTTTCTTTAAAGCTGCTATCGTTTATGTTCGAGTCAACTTTTGCAGGGTATTTAATTTAGTATAATTACTCTCCCACGTCCCAACAACTCTAGACTCTAGAGACCTCAAATGGCGCCCCCTCTCTCTCTCTCTCTCTCTCTTCGCCCTCCTCTTCATAGCGCACCACACCCTCCATCTCGTCCTCCGGCCCCATCTTTCTCCCTCTCGCCCACAACCTCTTCGCCGCTCATTTCCGCCACCACCGCCTCGGCCGCCAACTCTCCCTCCCTCTGTCCTCGGGCTGCAACTACTACACCCCGGCTTCACCCTAAAATCCCACCCTCCTCAGTCGATCTCTCTCTTCATAGACACCGGTAGGCGGTAGCCACCTCATTTGGTTCCCCGGTGCTCCTTTGCGGGGTGTCTCTTCTCTTGTGTAGAAGTTTTTTTTGTCTGAATTCTTCTCTTTACTAAGAGGCATTTCTTCCACAGGCCGTCCAGGGCGTGCACTGCACGATCGGGACGCGGAAGTGCGGAAGATCAAGAAAAGACGGAGGGCGATCGGCAAGATGAGGCCTGTCATGGTGAACGGCAAGCACAAGGGTAATTATTATCTTATATTACACAAAATGCGACCTTAATATATACAACTTTTATAAGCAATTCCATTTAGATAAACAAAGAGACACTTCATCGTTGATATCTCGTCGTTTACATATGTGTGTATGTATTTTATTACATTTATTCCATGAGATAAGTATAATCGAATTCTAAAACTTATTAAATTCGTACAACAACAAAGTTCTTTCATTCATTCCGTCTAATTAGTAACGGAAAATGCTCGCATGACTTTTTTTAGTTTTTCTCTATCATACATGACCAAAACGACGTTGTTTCGGACAAGATCTGATTTCTTTAAGACAAATTTCATTTAAGTTATTCTAAAAAAATCAAACCATAGAGAAATTACAAAAAAAAAGGCAAAAAAAGAGGGAAAGAAAGAGGAAAACGCAGGCAGGGCTGTGCAGTAGGTCTCCCCCTCTTTTTATTTTTTTGTTCGCTTATTTTAATATAATTTGAATAAAATATTTATCAAAAATTAGATTTGGGCCAAAACGACGTCGTCCTAGCCACGTCGTCGCCACCTAGGAGAGAAATAAAAAAAAATTATGTCAGCATTTTCTATTAGTCAAGTTAGACAGAGTTAACGGAAGGATTTGATTGCACTAATTTGATAAGTTTCAGGACTTTATGCAATTTTTTTTTTAAGTTTTGAGACTCATTACATTTTTTTTTTAAAGTTTTAAGATTTTTAAGTGTAGCTATCCCTATATTATATTCATTGAATAATTTCTCCTTCTATTGGCTGAAGAAACCATTTGTTCCTTCTATTTGTTGTCAATGGAAGAGGGCGGGCGAGAGATCTGTGAAGTGGAAAAGTTGTCTGGTTGTTCATGATCATTGTGACAGCGACCAAGGACGATAATGAACAATTTTTGCGTGTTTTTGCTTCATGTCCCAAGGCAAAAGAGAACACCAAGATTAATCACCTATAAATACACGTTTTTCCTAAATTATAAGTTGAAATTTACACTTCTTCTAAGAGCAAAAGCAATGGAAATCATGCTGAGGTTGGTCTTGTTCCTGGCCTTCTTGCTTGCTGGGATCCAAGTCATCTCCTCATTCACTGATCCTGGTGACTCTAAGTCGATTCGATTCAATCAGTTGAATTCATGTTAGGCCAACCTTAGCTCCTAGAGCGCACATCCTACTTTTCTTTTGATCATCTTTGGTTTTCCTGAAACAAGAAGGCATTTGTTACATTGTTAGGGAAGCACATTTATATGGGCAAGTTAGGAGAAATTTGGAAGTGGTCACATGCATTAGGAACTAGGTCAACATCTATTGCTTGTGCGACATTGAAGGAGAAAAAAAGGAGCACCTGCAATGCATCTGATTAGTTTGCTTACTGCAAAATGTCAGACGATCAGCTGCGGCACTTCAACGATGCACAAGCATCTGCTTAAATCTTTTTTGCTGCAAAATTTCACATTATTAGCTGCTGCGATCCAATCTCTAAGGGAAATATGGCAGAACAGGCCGCCGAGCTGGGCAAAATACGACCCCTGTGGGTACCTTCGGATGGCGTGACCTGCACACGATTCGAGGTTGACCGCAGTGTGAGTACAGTACTTCCATTTCGCCTATTTTCGTTAAACGCCCATCGTTGTAGTCCATATGCGACTCACAATAATTAATGTACAATAATAGTATGGCTATTGTCGGTTTCAGGGGACTTTTGTCTATGAACATCAAGGACCGATGAGCGGTGACATAGGAGGCCTGACGGAGCTAAGATCTTTGTGAGTCCGCTGGCCTTTGAAAAATGATTTATGACTAGATCAGATAGAAGTTGTTCCTGATTTTATAGGCTGGCACTCAGGACAATCCAAAGCAAAGAGCTATATTTCTTGTATGTTCAATCTCACTTATGTCTAATTTTCTCTCATTCGAACCAGTTCTATCTTATTTCCAGGGATCTGTCCGTTAACAAGACCTCAACTGGGTTCCTCACGTCCCGACTTGGAGACTTATTGAAGCTTAATAATTTGTAATAGCTCCTCCGCAAGATTGTTTCTTGATCTTGAAAAAGTTGTCGTCTTCTTTCTTTTTCCCTTTTGCTCTGTGCTTAGTATTTCTTTGTCAGAATCTGAAGGTTGCTTCACCGGCAATATTCCTGATGAGGGGCTTGGCCAACTGTCTCAGCTGAACTTTCCTGTGAGACTTCGGGATTGTCCACATGGGAATTTTGTTTGTTTATTCATGTAAAGTGACTTTTCTCTTTGTTCAGCTAACCTTCTTGCCAGGGCTCTCACCATAATAATTTTTTTTTTTTCGACACCAAAGTAACGATTCCTTCTTCTCTGGGGAACCGTCGCAACTCATTTGGCTGGATTTGACCGACAAAACCGGTTAATCCGACCTATGTCCGTTCTCAAATGCCCAGCACTCCTGGATTGGATCTTCTCTTATGCCTACGCACTGTATCATCTAATTAGTTTTCTTATATTTAGATTCAAGGTCAATGCAAACGTTTTAAGCGTGTATGTGTGTGCGTTATGATTGTCTGTGCTATATTGGAATGATATCTACTCAATTTCTTTTGAATCGCACGTCAAGATTTCGCTCGTTGTTGGTTTGGTTGTTTCAGCCCTTCAACAAGAACCAGCCTCTCGGGTTTCCAATACAAAGAGACTATTCGTCACGAAATGTAACGGATACATGCGTGGCGTTTCTTGCTCAAGTGATCGATGTGTAGTGTTGATACTTGATTGTTTAATTTCGCCGGCCACTATCCTCCTAATAAGCAGTTACATTTTCTTCCTAGCAGATGCACTTGATAGTAATCGATTTAGCAAAATGATCCCATCCACATCAGGACTTTTCAGGACACTTAGTTTCCATAAGTGAAAATCTCTCTACATGTTTCCAGGGATCGTTCTTGTTAGTCACTCAAAGGTTTCGTGACATTCTTTTTTGTT
>JAGVVM010010679.1:0-18446 GCA_019149425.1 Psidium friedrichsthalianum
CCACATCATCGCGTGCTGCACATTAATCACCTTACCATGGGCACTCTCAACTCGCGCCTGAACGTGAGAAATATTTTGGAACGTAATTTCATTCCAAGTGATTCCGAGAAGTAACTCATAACTTTCAATCCTGTATTTATTCCACTCCTGCATCATGCACCGGACAAACCCGCCGGCTACACCCGTTTTTTAATTCTTGTGTGGAGCTTCTGGTCATTCTAAGCTACTTGGCGGTTTAGTTGCTCACCGGCCGATAAAAAACCGTGGTCTCTGCCCGACTTATCCGAGCAAAAAGCTGATAATACTGCGCCACTAACGGAGGAAACCAATGGGAGGCGAAGCGGTTATATGGCTATGCCTTTGAATACAGTTGTCCAAACCAGGCATTATCTCTGAAGAAACTTACCCTTTACATAGGCATCGTTATGGCAAATGCGGCACGCAGCGATTCTCTCTTCCCTCTTTGGAGGTGCACGTGTGGGATTTTAAGCGTGGCTCCAGGACGGACAGGGCGATAGCCGGAGTGTGCATGACTTGTCTCATCACTGTGCCTGTTGTCGGGTTGCTGGAGATAAATGTCACGGATATCGGGGTATGAGGACATAGTCCCCAGGGTCTAGTATGGGCTAATTAGGCCGATGCGACAGGATCTCCATCCTTTCCTACGAAACTGACAGTGCGGGTGTCGGGGATTATGTCGGGGGCATCTTCGCGCAGGGCCTTGAGGCGGGGCAAACTTTGAAATGTCCCGTTGTGAGAGTGACGGATACGGGATTATGCGGCGGGGCATCTTCGAGGGCCCTTGCGGGGCAAACTTGAACCACGCGGTGATAGTCGGATATTGACATGCAAGAAGTGTCGAGCTGGTGAACAACGCGGGTGTGATGTGGGGCGAGGAAGGGTACATGAAATTCTGCGGAACTCGGGCATCCAAGGCGGTCTCTGTGGACTCGCTATGGAAGCTTCTTATCACATATTGCATGAGTACGCGGCGTTGATGGTGTTTTTTCAGTTTGGTTTTGCAGATTTAAGCAGTATTGTTTCACCGGCGTGGCTGTGGTGTTGTGATTTCCATTAGTGAGAGGACACTTGGGTTTTTGTAATAAATTCCGGCTGAAACACCAACTTCTTGCTCTTTACACATTCAACAAATGTTGACAATTTTAGTGGGCTTGTGAGTAAAAGGAATTTTTGAAAAGCGTCTTTCATTTGTTTTGATTTGATGTAATTTGATGGCTAGAGGTTGAATATGGTCGTGGGCGTGTAACAATTTACTTACATTGACTGAATATGTTCTAAGGTGCGTTTGTTTCGCTCAAATTTGGTGATAAGGGAAATTATTTTTCAAGAATTCGGAAGTTATCCAATTTTCTTTTTTTATCGAAAGAAAGTTATCCAAGTTGGAAAGTTTGGAACGGGGCCTTCCACGCATTACTTTGTCACCAACTGCCTTTGGTTTCCTTTTTCGCATGAAGGAAACTTAACATTTTTTGCGACGCTTAATTCTCTAAAAAATCCCAAACTTTAGGTTTAGTCTCAAAATTGCCTCGACTCTAAAATAAACTCTTAACTGTTACTCTAGTCCAAATCTGCCCCGTTAATCTCTGTCAAAATGGAGGGAAGTTAGGGCTTGCTTCTCCTTCTTCAATTCGGCACAAAGAGGAGAACACTCGGTCACTCCCTCGATATCAGGTTTGCTCTCTATGTCATGAAGCCAGCGCCAACAAGCTTCTCCGTGGTGGTCTCTTCCTATACAGCTCATGCTCAGTCGCTTGGAGGAGAGGATGGGGAAACTGCGAACAACCCTCGTGACGACCAGGCACTTGTTCATTCCCCACCCCACAAAAAAAAAATTATCTTGAAAAATCTAATAAATTTTTAAGCTCGTCGCTCTCCGCAAAAGGAAATCCAACTTGACGGACTAGAGCCTGAAGAATCTAGAGAGAGATTAGGGACCGAATGGCTGCCAGCCCTCGCTATTTAGTTTCTATCGGCTCGTGTCGGTCAGCCAAGGAAATGGACCCTATGAGATGAGCTCATTTCGATTAGGACACGCAACAAACAGTCAGGAATATTGGAACTACATGACTGCCCGCGGTTGAGAGAGATTGGTGGTTTTGGGCATTGGAAACATTGGAGAACCTGACGGTCAAGCTCTGTCCGTCAATTAGTAGGTTGAGTGGTCTGTCCATAATCCAGATTGCAGAAGTTGATGAAACCGGAAGTCACATTGTGCGATAAACTACGGGCTTTCGAAGGTGTTCACGGGTTAAGATGTTTGAGTCTCTTTGAAGTGAGTTCATGCCGCTCCTTGAGATATTGGACAAATGCATGGAGAACCTGAAGGTCGAGGCTCACCCTGGCGAGAGTCGAGCCTCGTCCAGCCACCGGTGATAGCTAAGATGGCGGTTGTGTAGCCAATGGCAAGTTGGTGGCGCCGATTTTCAGTATGTGTTTTTCTTTTTTCTGTTAAATTCTATATTTACACATCGGTGACACGTAGAGTGGATAATAATAAAAGTATTACGTAGGATTTCACATATCGATGTTTCTATATTTGCAATGATTTTAAATTTTCGTGCTGAAAAAAAAATGAAGATCTTAGAATTTACGGAAACTCATAAATTGAAAATAGAAATCAACTCCAAATAAAGATGCATCTACTCTCGAATTCTCAAATAGAGATTTCTTTTTTCTAATGGGTGGAGCATAGAAGGCACCCCCTCTCCTAATGTCCGCGCCATTCTTTTTAGGGAGGAAGAGTTTTTTTTTTTTTTTTGGGGGTGGGGGCTTCTGATGATGGTGATTAGTAATGATCTTGAATTAGTCGGTTATACCCTCTTAAAGGAAAGGTACTTATTCCTGGCCCAAAGTATCTCAAGATTTATTTAACAACTTTAAGTGGTGTTTGTCCATTAGTAAGTTGCTTCCAAGGTTCCATAACTTCGTTTAGATGGTAATGGGAGAGGAATCCTTGCAAGGAGAGAGAGAGAGAGAGAGAGAGAGAGAGAGCAGAATTCAAGAAGCTAAGATCCCACGAGCCGCATTATCTTGCCATTATCAATCATGACATGGATACCAATGCGTGAAAACTTTGCTTTATGATTGATGGAACCCAGCAACGAACGATGAGAATTGCCACCACATTAGTCCATTTTGGAGGAACCCCACATGCCCTTTATGTAGGGCTGCTCGAAGATTACAAGTTATAACGAATTTGGACCCACCAGCTCTCGTTTTTCAATTTTTTTTTTTCCTTGACATCTATATGCGTCACAAAGGGTCATCAAGCACTAGCTACGCGACTATATGTAAACACATTTGGCCTTCATTCGAGTTGCGCAATGGTTTGAGTAAAGCCCCTTGTTTGGTGTATCCCTCATCGTTGGATATCATCGAGCGAGCATGACGTAGACGAAAATGCAACTTGGTAAAATTATCCACTCAAACAAGTGTTCCTAGTTACCCCATAAGTGGAAATTGAAGAATAAAAATTTCTTGTGAAAATGAGGGTTTGGCTTATCAATAGTTTCTGTGGATCAGTTTCTATGTGGTATAACATAGGGGTGATTGGTTCCTGGTCCAATCCGGTTACCCACCACCAAGAATTGGGAATTGGACCAAAGGACTGGTTCCCAGCTTTTAGGACCGAGAACCGAACTAGTTGGTCTTGAGACCAATCTAATCATGTTCAATTTTCAGATGGTCCAATGGAACTACAGTTTGTCTCCCTTTCTTCCAACATTCATATCATTTGCCACTTTTTATTGCTTCTAATTTCATGAACCCTCTACTCCATAGGTTTGTATGTGGGGAAGTTCTCCATGCTTTGGAGTACTTGCATATGCTTGGATCATTTCTAGAGAACTTAAACCAGAGAATGTTTTTAGCCTAGGGAAGATGGGCACATAATGATGATATTAGGGTTAGGTTTAACAATCAAGGAAAATAATATATAATAAATTAGGATTCTAGTCGATTCTCACACTGGTAATCAAGTCACCAAACCATAGTAAACTAGATTCCAAATTGAAATCGAAATCTGATCGAATCCTAAGACCAGACCAAACTGATTTTTTCGATTCGGTCCCGATTGGTCCATTATGTTCAGGACCTAATATAAAGGTGGAATCAAGCTCTATTTAATTCTATCACCTTCATTTCAAATCTGTTATAGCACACCCATATTTTCTCGGGAAAAATCAACCAAAAATTTCTAAAACTATTGTACGGGCAGTCACTTAGTCCTAAACATTTCAATTGTACCAATTTAATCCTTTGATAATTTATCGATGTAGTTCTTCCGACCAAATTTTTGTTAAAAAATGGCTGACGTGAACACAACATCCTATATAACATGATCATCGTTGATTCCTTTTCTTTTTACTTTCTTTTTTTTTCCAACTCTAGGTTTTAGAGGTGGTTGGCGAAAACAACAAACTGAGATATTAAGGACTAATTTTTGCCAACGTGTAATAGGTTCGAAACTTTTTTTTTTTTGTTAATTTTCCCCATTTTCACGTTAAAAAGCATATCTCATGTTACTTGTTAAACAAGGATGCAATGTAAGGGGAATTTCAACCACATGCCACGAGATTGCAATGGGACTTATATCCCACGTCGTGTGGAGCAGAAAATCCCTGAAGAACAGTTCACGTAGTTTCTTGAACGCTATTTTCTGTGAGGAATCTAAGCATAGACAGTTTACCAACCGCGAGAGCAAACAAAAACCTACCATAAATGTTCCTGGGGGACCATTTGGAGCTAGTGGCCAAAGCAAAGAAGCCACTGGGGACTTAGCCTCCCTCTTGGGACACCGTCTCGCTGTGGGGCAATCATTCCATATGAAGCCAAGTCAAGCGACCTTGTCAATCAGCTGGAGCAGAAAGGAGAACAGGAGAGATGATCAGAGACGTGGAAGTTTCATAGTGAGCCAGCCCGTTTAAGGACGTGCTTATTGTGAAGTATGTGGCCGAGAAAGCAAGGAAAAGTCAAAACCATGGAAGGAGTGGAGATAGTCGCACGTAATGACAGATCACAGTCATATTATTAAAAGCTTGTGGTAAACCAAGTGAGGGCGTTGGTGACGGCGCAATGGTGGATTGATGGCAAAAGATCGGTCCATCGTAGACTCGGGAGCAATAGAAGAAAAAGATAGGGAAAAAAATTGGCCGTAATATTTGCTAAAGATTTACATTCTGTGTTTCTAGTTTTTAGTGTATCTTTAGGATTTACTTTTTATTTTTGTTAGCATAATATTTAGTAGTTAGAGATATTTGGTAGATCTTCTCTTTCCCTTTTCTGTTAAGCAATATATTGTATAAATATTTGTATTATACGTGAACAATACAAATGAATTATGATTTATCACATGGTATCAAGAGCCAAACAGCTTATACACAACGCATAATTTGACCTCCATCATTTGCGATATGGCTTCAGAAGCGTCTGCAAAGAAGGTGATTGACCCTTCCTCACCATATTGTCTCTGTTCCTCCAACAAATTTAGAAGCATACTTGTTTCATGTGTGCTAATCGGGGATAACTATGCAACATGGTCGAAGGCGATGAGACACGCATTGGAAGCAAAAAAAAAGCTCGAGTTTATTGATGGCTTGCTGGAGAAGCCAAATCCATCGGCATCCTAATTTAATGCCTAGGAAAAATAGTGGGAAATTTGTCAAAAAAAGCCCTAAACCTATTGCACTTTTTGCCAATTCAATCCTAAACCTTTTTTGCCAATTCATTCCTAAATCTTTTGCATTTGTGCCAATTCAGTCCTAAACCCCTTTTTTGTGCCAATTCAATCCTAACCTTTTGCAATTATACCGATTTGGTCCTTTCGGCCATCTTTAGCCGGCCGAGGCTAACATGGCGATGCCGGAGCAATTTTTAATAATATTTTAATTTTTTAAAATATTTTTTCTCTTTCTTTGTGTTTTTTTTTTTACTTTTTGGTCTCCTTCTTCCCCTAACCAATTAGGAGGTTGCGATGGCTGGAGGAGAAGGGTCGGCGGGCCATTGGGCCGGCATCACTAGAAGAGGTGAGTACTGGTGTCGCAAGGTGTGGCCTAAGAAAGAAAGCTAGGAGGCGAGTAACCAAAATGACGAGACATATTTGCAGTATCACGAGTGGGAGCGCAAAGTTTAGTGGGTTGTCACCTTGGAACACCCCATTCGAGGTCACCTTCATTGTTGCAGGACACGAGCTCATGTTCAACCACTCGCCGGCCAGATCTGGCTAAGCCAAGCCTCACTAGCCATGGTGTCGTCGTTGTCAATTTCACCCCTTAACCCTTTGAGTCCACCGCAATCCAAGTTTGCCTTCATCGTTGCAAGACACGAGCTCGCGTTTGTCCCGCTCGTTGGCCCAAATCTAGCCAGGCCGATCCTCACTAGCCATGATGTCGTCGTTGCCGATTTCATCCCTTACCCCCTTCGAATCCACTACTCTCTCTCTCTCTCTCTCTCTCTCTCTCTCTCTCTCTCTCTCTCTCTCTCTCATGTCTAGGTTCAAGTCGGAGAAGGAATTGACAACGACGATGCCATGGATGGGCAAGCTCGATCTCGCCTAGATTTGGCCAAGTCGAGCCTCACCCAGAGGCACCGGTGCTAATGGCCCACTGACCTCTCCTCTAGCCATCGACAACCTCCTAGTCGGTTGAAGGAAGAAGGAGGCCAAAAAATTAAAAAAAAAAAAACAAAAGGAAAAGAGAAAAAAACAAAAAATTAAAAGAAGTATTTTAAAAAAAATAAAATATTATTAAAAATTGCTCCGACAATGCCATGCCATGGCTGGACAGTCAAAAATGATCGAAAGGACTGAATCAACATAATTTCAAAAGGTTTAGGATTGAATTGACACAAAAAAAATGTTTATAATAAATTAACACAAATACAAAAGGTTTAAAACTGAATTGGCAAAATTAAAAGGTTTAGGAATGAATTGGTAAAAGTGCAATAGATTTAGAACTTTTTTGACAAGTTTTTCGATAAATAGTTTCATGGATTTTCAATTCCCTCAACAAGAGTCTACATGAAGCGTGGCATATACAGAACAAGCAAAGGTAATGTGGAACTAATTGAAGGAGTGATTCGCTCAAGGTAAAATTTCAAGTCGGGTTCTCAAACTCGCCAATGCTCGATTTGACAAGCTTACAAGCCAAATTGAGCCTACCCAAATTTACATAACGTACCAATAGCATACGAGCTTGTAAAGATTGAGCTCGAGCTATCAAGCTCGAGTTTGTTTATGACTCGATTCTATGCAAGTGGAAATTTTGTTATTCCATCAAGCTCAAATGGTGTTTCGGATATCGAATATTCGAGTCGATGTAGCCGACATTGCTCTTAACATTGTCTCAAACCGACCTAATCCGACTCGACTCGGCTCAATTCTGTAACACTAATTAATTCATGATAAGGGGGGCAAAAAGAAAATTGACCTCGCATGATTTGTCCAAAACTGTGATTGCACGTGGTTATCGAGCTAGCCAATTAGCTCGGTGCAAGTGTTTGATGATGCCCCGTGACCTGCAACCCAATATGAAATGTCAGACCCTTTTCAGAATTTCTATTCGTGCGAATCCAATCTACCTCTCTCTTCTCTCTTTCCCTACGAAAATTCAACTTAGAAAGCAAACAGCACCACCACACGCCCGCAGATTTCTCTCACACACTCATGTCCTGCCAAGATTTCCCTACTCATTCAATATCTGTATTTTGTTTTCTTTCTATGGTTTCCATACTTTCCAAAAAACATAACCACAATTTTCCGAAACTGGATTCCTTTTTTTTTATATATAGCTTTAGTATTGTGGAAGAGAATTAAGGATTAAGAAAATACAGGCAGTAACTAGTTTCTAAGAATATTCGTCACGAAAACAAAGAATAATACTAGATCATTGAAATCATTCATAATGTCTCGATAGATTTTTTTGTCATTATTCATCCGATAAAAACATAAAGATACTACACTTAATCTTGCCGAGGGACATTTCCGCAATTAAAAACTTTGAAAACCGGTGACCGTCGAGTTACCAAGAAAATAAATCTCAATCGCGCGTTAAGAAAAATTCGAAATGTCTGCAAGGTACAGCATTTATATAGGAGGCATAACCAAAATACCGTGGGGTACGGCAATTTTAAGACAGTCGATCGAAATCTCGAGGACCATAAATATCAATAAATGCCAAGAAAGGAATATGATCTAGAAGCTTTAATTTTCCATGGAGATATAATCCAACATTATTAAATTTCTAAACAACAGTATCCTCTCTCTCTCCCTCTCAGACACAGACAAGAAGAACCTCCTATAAATCGACGTGCACGAGAGGGCCGCTCTCTCTCTCTCTCTCTCTCTCTCGCCTCAGCAAACAGGGACTCCAGCAGCCATGGCCCTTCGGCGCCGACCCAATCCGCTCGCCACGACCGCGCTACACCTCATCGTCTTCTTCTTCTTCTTCTTCCTCGCCAATCCGCGACGAGCGAGCTCGGAGCAGCAGCTCTCGAACGCCACCGTCGTCCCGAGAGGCCGGAAGCAATCCGGCGGGTGCAATCTGTTCCGAGGCAGCTGGGTGGTGGACGCTTCCTACCCTCTCTACGAGCCCTCGTCGTGTCCCTTCGTCGACCCCGAGTTCGACTGCCAGAAGTACGGCCGGCCGGACAAGCTGTACCTCAAGTACGCCTGGAGGCCCGACTCCTGCGACGTCCCCAGGTTTTCCGTCACTGAATCTCTCTCCCTCTTTTCCCTCTGGTGTTCTCCTGCTGCTCCTCTCTGCAAAGTGAAAGGAAAAGTCAGAAATTGGCGGAGACCCTTTTGTTCTACTTTCTTGGAATGTCGAACAGCACAGCCAATGTGAACATACCTGTTCTTGAAATCTGGAAATTTGGAGTTGTTTTTTTTTTTTTTTGCAGGTTTGACGGAGGGAGTTGCTGCGGAGGTGGAGGGGGAAGAAGATAATGTTCGTGGGGGACTCGCTGAGCCTGAACATGTGGGAATCGCTGTCGTGTATGATCCATGCGTCGGTGCCCAACGCCAAGAACAGCTTCGTCAGGAAAGAATCTCTCTCCGCGCTCACTTTCCCGGTAAAATCTTTTCACCCTTTTCGTTCGAAATCGCGGAAAACGAGAAGGAAAAAAAAATCTATTCGTTTCATTGCATGACGGCTGTCTCTTTCTCTGTCTGCTGAGTTGTTTTTCTTATTTTGCTTTCGTTTTTCTTATTTGTTTATGCGTTTCTCTCTGCTTTTACGATTTTGTGCTGGTTTTTGGAGCTACTGTTTGGTGATGTTTCCCCCAAACATTGTCTCTCTTTTGGCGCTAGCGAGCGTGAGAATATCTCGATTCTCGAGCTGATTCTGTCTGCTGTATATTGTTCAATGAATCACCTAAGGGGTTTTCTTCAACCCGTGGGCTAAAATCAGTCGAGGTTGTCGGACCCTTCATGAGCTGTCGGACCATCGATATCGATTGCCGGTTCGATCGATGAAGGTCGTTGTCGGTCATTGAATCATTGGCCATCGGTTGTCGATTGTTTGATCAGGTCCAACAATTTCGAAACCTCCATGGCAATTCTCCTGCAATAATTCTATAACAAAGTTGTTTAACCGATGTCCCCTTTTTTTTTACCAAACCATGGCCATTCTCCTTCCATAATTCTATCACAAAGTTGTTTAACCGATGGCCCCGTTTTTCACCAAACCATGGTAGCCATAGCAGAGACGTGGGATTTAGGCTTTTGGATTCATGCTTTAGATGCACGTTGCTAGGGATACTCTGACCCCGCAAGAACCCGTGAATCAATTTGCGAGCTAGTCTCGGTGTCTCGAGAATCCCTCTTTCCCAATTCGATGAGCAGACACTTACATGTGTACCGAAAGAGAGCTGTGCACGTTGTCCTACATAAGAAAGACACCTAGGAACTCTCCTCTTGCCATTAATGAGAGCAAGTGCCCTTGCATGAAGGGGGCTCTCATTCAAGATTGTCCCTTAGCCATAATGGCCTTAGCGTTTTCCTCGCAATAATTGCAAATCATATGTGGATGGGAAAGGTGGTGAGTAGTGAACCTAAAAGGCGAAGTGTGTAGGGGACCCTCCATGTAAGATCAAAACGTGACACAACGGACACGCCTAAAGTTTACTCTAGGAAAGTTCCAACTTCCAAATTTGACTTTGGATTAGGGCATAATCATATGAGGAGAAGTATAATTCAAGATGTGTTTCTCTTCTTCTTCTTCTTAATTTTACTTTTATACCCTTAGCTTTGAAGTTCACACGTTCAATCCTAAATTTTGGTTGCAATAATTATAACGAGGTAATTGGTCAATGCTACGATGATTGATTGATGATGTTGCAGTAGTTGTTGTCAGCTTGTTGGGTACTACTAATTTGGCACTAATGTCTTGAGGTAGATTATTTTTGTTATACCAAGCATAACTTAGGGAAGGAATTATATTGTCGGATTTATTCATGTTCGACTTTCCTCTCGTCATATATGAAATGTCCTGTCAATTAGGGGGAGGGAGAAGGAGAGAGCACACACTCCTGTAAATCATGTATGTCTATATATATTTATATATTTCTACTTTCTTCAACTTTAAAAATTAGTACGGGATGAAAGTCAAAAGAGATGAATATTTCAGACAATAACTACAATTCTCAACATGTCTTGTCTCTTTTTTTATTTTTCTTTCAAATTTAAAATCCAAAAGAGGAAAAAGTTGAAAGAGACAAACATTGGAGAATATATTTCAAGTACCTTTTTCTTATCCATTTTGTTCTTTGAACTTCAACATTATAAAAGGTAATAGTTTGAAAGAAATAATAAATAATAAAAAATTAATGTTGATTGGTCGAATACGAGCCACATGGCAAAACTGTACCATGTGTCTTGCCACGTGGTGGCCACGTAAATAAAGTGAAGCGCCACGTGGCGACCACAGAAATGATAGGCTGTGACTGTAAAAGCAATATTTAAATAGCATCGAGGGACTTTGTCTAAGGCGAATAACCCTTTGTTTACTATGCAAGCAACTTGCTAACCGCTCCCTCAGGGAAATCGTTCTTCGCAAATCTTCTAGTATCAGCATGAACTTTTCTGACTTTTGATCGAAGTGCAGAAATGGTATTCGGTCCGGTCGCGTTATTACTTTTCAGAAAATCATGAAAAAGAGACCGCAAAAGAGAAAATAATAATAATAATAATAATAATAATAATAATAATAAGAGAGTGGGACCTAGACCTAGTATAATGCAATTAGTGAATTGAACTCCAGCTCATAATATGGACTTTTAGATTAGATATGACGATGATTGCTTCAATCTCTTGACATGCTATTGTCTGTAAGATGACCTGTGCTGGCTTTAGGTGGTGAGATGAAGGGCATACCCCACCACAGTGACAGGCTGGTGGGATCACAGTCCCCCCCCACAGCCCAACCTACTCCCCTCACTGTCTACTTGCCCTCTTTGCTCTCCCCAATTTGATAGCTTCCCAGCAACTCTTCCCTCACCATCAAGGGTGTACTTACTTCATGACACATGGTTTGATTTTTTTTTTTTAAATCAAATTCAATTGTATTATTTCGAATATAATGTAAACATCAAGACCCTTAAACTTGGATTTTGCCGAGTTGATCCTCCATATCCGGGCGCGCCAATGCAATCGAGACCTTAAAGCGGTAATAAATCATCCTTCCGCAGCCTCCATGATGCTTTGTGTGAACACAAAGCATTCTCAAGATGGGTTGTTCGAACGTTCTAGACACAAAATTTATGGCATTCGATGGGCTTCAATTTTATCCAAAATCGGTGTCTTTATCTGCCCTTTGAATGCTTATGAGTAGTCCCCCCATCTTTTCCCAATGTGATGATTCTTGTGGGCCGTGCGAGTCAATGAGTGGCCACCAAAGAGTCCCTCGTTTGAGTATTACATTGCACGGTTTTTGCATAAAGAAAGTTGTCTTGAAGAAGCCCTTCCCGACAGTACAGCTGCACAGCATTAAAGACTTAAAAAGTGCATAATGGAATAAAATGGGGTCTGCATTATTTAATTATGATTATAGAGCCTTTGCTCTCAGCAGTCAGCATCGAATCTCCCCAATTATGAAACCTAATCTTCTAAGATGATGGGAAGCTTCTTTGAGGCTACTAACTATGGCTAACAGTTGAGAGAATTAAACAGCTCATGCCTGGAATTTTCATAGTTTCACTATCGCTAAGTTCCCGACAAAGTTGTAACTACGAATAGGCAAAAAAACTTTGAGGGAGAGCTAAAGGGCAGGAATTCTGATGATTTGCAGGACTATGGAGTGAGCATTTTTCTGTATCGTACCCCCTACTTGGTGGACATAGTCCAAGAGAGGGTCGGGCGAGTTCTCAAGCTCGATTCCATCGAGGGAGGAAAATCGTGGAAAGGGATGGACGTGTTGATCTTTAACTCGTGGCACTGGTGGACTCACACTGGAAAATCTCAGCCGTACGATAATCTCGACTGCCATCATATTTATCTGCATTCTCCTTCTCATTTCCCGACTTTCATTTACGACTCTGCTGCTGATGCTATACACTCAATCTATGAATGAGATCCCCTGTATGTTCTTGTTGGCTCTAGGACAGGGCTTCTGCATTAAACTCGATAATAGACATTCGGCCACAGTTCAGTGACAATAATTTCTAATGCAGGTGGGACTATATGCAAGAAGGGGGTGCAGTGTTTAAAGATATGGACCGTCTAAGTGCATATTACAAGGGGCTGAGCACATGGGCCAAATGGGTTGATCTCAATGTTGATTCTTCCAAGACTGAAGTCTTCTTCCAAGGGATCTCTCCTACTCATTATCAGTAAGTGCCCTAGTTCTTGAATCTCTAAAGGTTTCTATCACTTAAAAACATAATTATCAAATCATATAGAATGCCTTCAGGAATATCTCATAAGATATTATTCTCACACCGAGTTTGGGGTATTAAGTAAGTGAAAATAACTTTCCCATGTGAATGTAGACCTCCTTAAACCTAGGTCATGACCAGAAGTTGGGCCAGTCAACTGTGCCAAATCTTTATGAGAAATAGACTCAATTTTGAGTCTCGCCTCTGCCTTCCCTATCCTTAACCACGCACCCGCCACGCTGATGAGAGACTATAGAAAGAGATATGCAGTATGTTTGGACAACTTGTATCTGAAGAAAGCCCGGCATTGTCACATGCCAATCGGGATTTCTCAAACAATGTCTCATATTACATTGCGAATGACTTGAATTATCTACAAGACTGGAACTATAGTCAATAAGAGGGGAAGTTCTTACCTAGATCCAGGTGCAATCACAACCATTTTATGTTTTGGGGCCCGTGTGAAACCCCTGTGATCAGCAATTGTCATTGAACTATTCCGAGTTGATGCAGGTTTAGGCAATATCTCCCCAATAAGAGCAAATTGTCATAGTTCTAGATCTATAAAAATCATATAACCGTGCCTATGGAAAAACAGGGGCAAGGACTGGCACTCACCAAAGAAGAACTGCATGGGAGAGCAAGCGCCCCTCTCTGGCTCGACATATCCGACCAGTTCTCCTCCAGCCACCTCTGTGGTGAACAAGGTATTGAATAGTATGAAGACTCCGGTGTATTTACTGGACATAACTACACTGTCGCAGTTGAGGAAGGATGCGCACCCCTCTGCCTACAGCGGCGACCACTCCGGCACCGATTGCAGCCACTGGTGCCTTCCTGGTTTGCCCGATACCTGGAATCAGCTCCTATATGCAGCTATAGTGACATGAAAATATCGGCAATCATCATAGTTGTACTTTCGATATTGATTTAAGGGCCAAAAAACTTGACCTCCATTAGTGGATAACAAGGGTAAAATAGATCAGCTGTAAAGAATGCGACCCGTGGCTTATACTTGCTCTACCTAATCTGGAGCAATATTTCAAAAGTGAAAACAGATAGTATTTGAAGAAAGGTGATGTTTTAGCAGATATCTTTTAAAATCAGTTGTACACTGGAGGGGAAGCAATAAAAAATAATAATAACCCATTGGTTTCTAAGTTGTTTATGATTCTTGTTGATTCTACCTTGCCTAATGTTTATGTTTCTTCCCATCAAGTGTAGACCATAGAGTACGGTTGATTCTTAAAAAGCAGATTATTGATTCAGACAACTAATTATGTAAGCCACACAAAGAAAAAACAGCCCTAAAATTAAATGACTATGGAAGCCTCCAATAGAGATGAGAAAGGAGTATCGAAATTTTATTCAAAAATACACGAGACAAAAATGTGAAATATACATTGAAGAGTCACCACACGCCATATTAAGTGCTTGTCATAGCAAACAGATGGCCGAGCAGTACAATGGTATCTCACGCTATGCAAAACAAGAAAAAGATCAGCTATGGAGCATCCTTAGAGCAGTCTGCTACCATATTGGAACTGAGATTTATTGCAAACCCCTGCCGAGCAACTGAGGAAATGAGATGCTAGTACCCAACATAAACTGCTGCATTCACTATAAAACACTCATCTGTCTTGTCTCCCATTTCTTCCACTAATACACCACTTGAGCATATCAGTCCACCATCCACAACTTCAACATCTTGAATTTTTCCACTGCAATCAATCAGTATCACAAATGACAGTCATAAACTATCCCCGGTGACCTCAATATCTAGGGCCAATTAGAATTTAAATACAAAAGCAATATGCTTCAATACTCACGATGCAAACAGGGGAAAAAAAAATCATTAAACTTGAACTTTAATATAGCCATGGTTACCTCTCTGTTATGACACTTATCTTCAAATCAGAATGCCCAACATTTACGTAAGCTCATTTTTTAGATTTCAAGACAACTATAGAACCACCACAGGATGAAATATGTTTAGATAGTTCTCATTCCAAATGCAAGCATACTGGAACCAAGTCAAAGCCCATGCCATCTTTTTCCTAATTATAAGGAGTAACCTCGAGAATGATTTCTCTTGGGTAATCAAATGATCTTTCAAGGGGGGAAAAAAAAAAGATTCTTAGATACTCACTAAGGGAAGACAGTCTTGACTCTGTCGATATCAAGGGATTGCTGAAGGGAATGAGGCACTCCGAGCTTGATCCGTAGCTTCATCTGCTCAAATGAGACTCCGGGTATCGACCCTGAAGAAACCTTATTACATCAGAATACAATGTGCTGACACTGATATCGCCGAAAGCCACACTCCCCTCATCACAGTTAACAGAACATGATCTTCCTCCTATGCCTATTGAATGGCACCCTCACATTCTCAGAACCTAAGAAGTAACAGGTTCCCGGGATATCGGAATTCTCAATAAAATCTAATCTTTTTCTCGATCACGGGGAAGCAGGTGAAAACACGAGCGAAATCCTGTTTCACGTTGAATTGACATTACCTCTGCGGAAAGCGGGGATCGAATTCGACGAAATCGCGTCCCTGCACGCCCTCATTGCTGCCGCCGTAACATCTTGCCTGCTCGATCACACGAGCGTCAATCACCAGGCGCGAAGAATTCGATATTTTAAATTGATCAAAGGGGAGTCAATCCATCGATAAAGAGACAAGCTAGAATGACAAAGTTTAAAGCACTGACCCATGCTGATCGTAGCCGACGCCCATCTCCACGAACAAGAGCTTCATGGTCGGGCTTGAGGAGCTGCCGGTGTTGGCGCCGTCGGCCATTAGCTCGGGCTGCGCGGCCGATTCGGCTCTAATGGCTCGGCGGCGAAATCGAGGACGCGCGAGAGGAGAAGAAGCAGGAGGAGGAGTTCGGCGTGAGAAATGGGGAAGCGATAAGCGAGAGAAGAAATGGGTGTGGCTTCGGATGATGCACGAGTGGGAGGGATTGAAGCTGAGACACGGAAGCGAAGTGTGCAGAAGCTGAGGTGACATTTCGTCGAACGTTGGGCGTGCGTCACTCCGAATCTGCTCCGCTTCCGAGTCTCCTTGCTTTCCCTGTCTGAATCTCGGACTCCCGGGTCGGTTGTTTGGGGGAACGGGCGGGTCGGAAACGTTTTTCGGGTTGATCGGTCGGGGTTGTACGTGATAAATGGGCGGGCCTGATTTGGCGTCGTTTATCGGGCTTGAAACATACGTTCATTGTTAACATTAGTGTGTCACGAGGGTGTGTTTACACGTTGAATGAGACGGGTTTCACGTAAAATTCACATGATGATTCATGTAAATTTGGCTGAAATCGGATCGGGCGTTTCACAGGCAACGATGGTCCATCGGACATTTTCGGATCTTCGATCGATGATGGAAGTATTATGATGACACACATTCGTGTTTGGAAGCCACTTCAGGGACAAAATTTTGAAGGGGACACCTACCCTAAATGAATTCGCAGAACAAGAATAGTATCTCGTGCAAGATCGGAGAATTCGAAGGTCTCGGAATATGCAGCAATCCGGTGAATACACGAATCTCATGGCGTACCGTGTAAAACGATAACTGAGCTCTAAGGTGGCAGCGGCGGCTTTCTGCCACCGGTATTGATGATAGGCAAACGTATTCTATTTTTACAACAGAACAAAGAGGAGACCGAATTCGGCAATTTCTGAAGCTGAGTTCGCTACAGATCTTTTAACAGGGAGCGGACTTGCATGCAAGTTTTTGATGCTGGTTTTGGCATTGTACATGGCACGAGTTCGCCTTATCTCTCAACTCTTGAAACGCTTTCATGGTCTCGACGTCGAATCCTCCTGCAAACTGCCGAAGCACACAACACAAACACGGACTCCATCGTCAGCTAGTTCGCCGCACAATGAAGCTCAATTTGCTTGAGATCTGGGGGCAAGCAAGATGGTGGGGTGAGAGACTATTACCTGATGTACTCGGAATGCAAACCGAACGCCTTGGACTATAAGATCTTCCTCTTCCGGGCCGCCTCCACCACCGATCTGGAGTTCTGCAGACACTCTCCTCATGTACTTCATCGCTAGTTTCACCGAGGCAAGTTTAATCTGCAATCATGGGTAACAACCTGTCTTATACATATGCCTGTTGCCCTGTACAGGCTAGTCTGCCAATTACTCAATGATTTCACCTTCTTGATGATTTTCCACCAGGCCCATCATTTTCTCCACTTCCTCCGTAGACCTCATATAAAGAAATTCTGAATCGCGTTCAATAAAATTTACCGGCTCGTGCCGCAGTTCGAGCCGGCACGCAAAATATTCAAGTCCCAATTGACAAATTATAACTTTGATTGATGGAGCTGGAATCAATGGGTACACAAACTCCATTGCAAGCAAAGTGCCCACATGGTTCTAACTGCTCTCTTTAACCAGCCCTAGCTAGAGGGTCATAGAGATTAATCAATAATGATAATACTCTCTCTCTCTCTCTCTCTCTCTCTCTCTGAGGATTCCCACCGCAGAATGCGGACAAACCCACCCTAAACTAATTGAGTATATGAAGGGGAATCTCGGTTTTAAGCTTTTGATAACGAAAATGGCCAATGCAAAGAGGGGTCAGACCCTGAATCTGCTCCTCCGTTTTCTCCCAAGGGTTCCGTTCCCAGGAGAAACCAAACGGGAAGGTGACAAGAAGCTGCATTTTCAAATCTGGGTCAAACCCTACGTCTGTGTCTTCGCATGTGTCTTCACATGTGCCCATGCAGAGAGGACCCGCGCAGAGCAGACTACGCTAAAGATCGAACCCTACGTTTGTCATCTTCTGAAGACACATTAAAAAAAATGGTTTCCATATCGAATTGTTTGATTATGAATCAGACAGGGGACCACCTGAAACTGTGTCTCTGCAGCTACGAAAGTTTGTTCGTGGGATGCGCACAGCATCATGCATGCCCGATAAGAAATGAGTGAACGGAGATCATACGACTGGTTTGCAATTTCAGATGCTAACTAGCGAGATCTCTCTCTTTTTTTTTTTTTTTTTTTTCTTTTTTTTTTTTTTTTTTTTTCTTCAACCTTTCCCATTTTTTTTCACGGGCAGATCGCATGGGTGATTTGGAACGGGCCTCTGTAAGGGCGCTCTGCCTGCAGATTTCTCTCATCGCGGGAGAGTTGCTAAACGGCTGTCTCAATCTGTCGAGCTAAAAGGCAAGTCGTCACGTCGCCACTCCAAGCAATCATAGAGCGAAAAAATATATATAAGTTATCAGGTTCAATAGATCTGAACTTGGAAGGTGGTAACGTCGGACGCGAGAGTTGCGTTCGCTTTCGAGGCCACAGGGTTGCGTCGGGGCCTGCATTTTGCTTGCAGGGCCGGGCCCCCACCACGTCCCGTCTTATCTTTGTGTTTTCTTCCTCTTATCTCTGTTTTGGATTTTGGGTCTCGTGGGCGCTTGCAGGCGTATTCATCTTACTCTTGCGCTTCCGATTCGAGCTTCTTGAGGTCGGCAGGGATAGCGCGCGAGCGCGGCGCCACTGCAAAAAGTAACAAGCCGGAGGCGCGTCGCGCTTCTGCTCCC
>JAGVVM010010681.1:0-16706 GCA_019149425.1 Psidium friedrichsthalianum
GTAGATAATTATTTGGTCCCACAATGCAATCAAGATTTACCACTTTCACCATCCCGCCAAGAAACACAGTTATCGCGCGAATTTATAGCAGTCATAAGTCAAATGTCATTTGTTCTCTTGCCAGTTTTGCTACGAATTATGTGCATGATAATTATTTTTTTGTGTTCTATTTTTTTTCAAATCTATTTCTAAGAAGAGATTTTGAATGAAATTCGTTTGGTAATGCATTCTATTTTTTGTCTTTGGAACAATTTTTTTTCAAAAAAAAGTTAAAAAGAGGAGAGTGAGAATCTAAAAATATATAACTTCTCTATTTTAGAAACATAAATGAGAGTTACCTACCAAAAACCCTCGGATTTTCACAATCCTCATCGAGGGCACCCTCTCGCGTCGCCCAACTGCTGTCTCCCGCAACCTCCACGCGGCCTTGGCGCCTGCCTAGGAACATAAGTTTTTTTGGTAGAAGATTTTTGTTAATATATTCCTAAGTCCAAATTTAACTGTTATAAATGACTTTCTATTTCGTTGAAAAAAAAAATTTATGTCGTTGTCAAGCGATTTTTTCCTCAAAACTTATCCAAAACTAAAATAGAAAAAATTATTTCTAGGCCAGAATGGTTCCATAATAGAATAGTTTTCATGCATGCCTAAATTTAAAGGTGTTACCTTACCATCTTATCTGCAAAAAAAAAAAAAATCATTCTCATAACATGTCAAATCAAAGTTCATGAAATTAAATTACGCTAGAACGTGTTAAATATTGATTAGTCATTTAAACGATTTTTTCTTTATTCGGAAAGTTGCTGATTATCAATATATTGAAACTTCTTTTGATCGGGCTATAACATTTTTTCCACTTTCTCGTATGGTCCTACTAGCTATTAGCTAGTGGCTACAAACTCACTTTCGTCATGAAAGAAAAAGATTATTAATTATTATTATCAATAGTGTACAACACATATCATACATGAAAATAAATTAGATCCGAACTCCTTTTTTTTTTTTGGGATAGGTTTGAATTTTAGGCCTTGAGAGAGATAACTTAAATTAAATTAATATACATTTATATAAATAAAGGGATCGGTTCAGTGGGGCCAGTGGATGGTTTTCGCCTGAAATCACGAACCGAACCGGTACTCATTGGTTTCGAAAAATTGAAATCGAAAATCGAATCAGTACTCCCAGTTCCATCCAAAAATCAACTGGTCGTGTACGGTCCGATCCAATTTAGACGGATCATGCTTTTTTGCTCGTCCCTACTAGCTACCAGCCTCACTTTTGTCATGAAAGGAAAAAGATTATTAATTATAACCATCAATTGTGGGGATAGCTTTTCCAGATACGAAAATTAAAAATTACTAATCACGACGTGTAAAATCATTTGATAAATTGAGATGATATTTTCAGGGCATCTCGTCAATAAAAAAAACGGCTGCCTGACTTCGCGTGCGCACCGCTTTTCGGACCAAACATCGTCGACTCCGAATCGACCTCACTAGAACTCGGAATCTCTCTCTCTATCTCTTCCGAAGAACTTCGGCGATGGCTCTGCAACTGTGGGGGACCCTCAAGGAATCCATCGTCGCGTACACCGGCCTGTCCCCGGCGACTTTCTTCACCGTCCTCGCCCTCGGGCTCGCCGTCTACTACGTCGTGTCCGGCCTCTTCGGCTCGTCTCCCGACCACCACCAGAGGCCCAGGGACTTCCAGGAGCAGATGCAGCCTCTCCCTCCGCCTGTCCAGCTCGGCGAGATCTCCGAGGACGAGCTTAAGCAGTACGACGGCACCGACCCCAAGAAGCCTCTCCTGATGGCCATCAAGGGGCAGATCTACGATGTCTCTCAGAGCAGGTATGCCGTGACCTTTCTTCAGTGTCGGATGAAATTGATATGCTCGTCGCGCAGTTTCGATTGTTTCCTGTGGCGGTCGTGGGTTATGGATCGGATCGTCACTGTCTTGAGGTGAACTTGCTCGACCGGGTCAAAGCTTGAATAGTCTGATTATTTGACTTATAATTGAAGATCTTTTGACCGATTCCGCGCGATTTTATTTCTAGGACCAATTATCGTATTGAGGATGCCCTGCCTACTGACTATGAATCGGAAGAGTTTTGATGGAGTTAGGGTTTATAATTTCTGCTTCGGGACTCTTAGTGTTAGTGTCGTAGTTTCTGAAGATTTGCAGCTTCGGTAGTTTCTCCTTTTCCCCTTTCTTGTGGTTGGTGGTCCACACCTGTGTCAATGTTTGATCTTTTGCACGTTTGATGCCATTGGGTTCTGGGAAGTCTTCCAGTTTCATGCTCATGCTTTGAGATTTAGGGGTGTGGATTGTCCGTTTAATTTGATATAGGAGGCAGATTAATGTGTGCTCTATTCAGCACAGTCCATACAGAAAATTGTAAGTCGCCTCATGGACATGTGATGGTGACCTTGTCTCGTGTACGGTGATACCATATAGGATGATATCACCAAACCAGTTTAATGTTGTCATTTATTACCACTTGATGTGGAAAAGTTACAATAAAGGAACATACCTAATCAGTTGTTCACGACATACTGGCATGTGCTGTATCCGTCACATGTTCCTTGTTGTCGAGTATTAACTCATTATATTGAATGTCTCAGTGATTTTCACCCTTGGGACTTCTTTGGAATTATGTTTAGGAGAATCATGGATGATGTCTATTGAGAGAAGAGCAGGTGCTTGTCTCATGGAAAACGAGGTCTGTGATATTATTTAGCCTCGTAATTGAACATGTGGCGCCTGTGAGCTGCTTGGCATAGCTGTTCATAGCTACACTGCGATTTGCTGTCCAAACAATGGGATGGTGGATGATTGCTTTCGGTTGCTTAAACACGAGATAGTGTCGCCGAGTATCTAGAGCTCTTTGCTTTTAGCCGCAAAAGTTTAGGAATCATCCTTTGGTATATTATCTGCTACTATGATCTCAGTACTTCTGCTGGCCCATCCTCTCGCTAAATTCTAATTTGAGAAGTTAAATTCATTGGTGATCGAGTGTAGAATTGGTAGATTTCAATCGAATGGACAGCTGGTTATGGGTACTACACAAAAGGGGCATGTTCTTATTTATGTCAACTGCTTCATATTCATCATGTTTTATTAAGAAGTTCTGATTTCAAAATATGATGTGTTGTTCACTTTCTTAAAACATGAGTTTGGTCCAACGGTGGCCAAATAATATAAATAGTCATACTGATTGGCAAAATTATAGTTATGAATGATCTCCTTGGGGAGATGATCACCTTTCCTTTCTCTTGTTATATTTTCGAAATGTCCAATGGCGCATGTAACGTAATTTTTCTGCAGGGTGTTTATGGCCAGGGGGTCCTTATGCTCTATTTGCTGGAAAGGATGCAAGCAGAGCTCTTGCAAAGATTCATTCGAAGAGAGAGATCTGACTGGGGATATTTCTGGTCTTGGCCCATTTGAAATCGATGCTTTGCAGGACTGGGAGTACAAGTTCATGAGCAAGTATGTTAAGGTCGGAACCATCAAGAAGACCATCCCAGTGACAGAAGGAGCATCGACTGCTGAATCTACAGAAGTCGCTGATAGAGATGTGCCTAAGACGAGCGAAGATCGCCCATCAGAGAGCACTGAGGCTAAAACTGAAGAAACTCCTTCATCAGTCAAACCTGAGGATGCTGAATGAGCGAGGTTTGGGGAGTACAGTTGTCTGCGTGCTTCTCGGTTATCATACCCATATTCCAAAATAACTTACTGTTATGAGGCCTAGGACACTGTATGTTCGTTCTCGTGGATATTTTAGTTGTTCAAATAATGTATTTGGCACCAATGAACTTAGGTATGTCGGATTTTGGAGCTGCGACTTGTATTATGCCTTGCTGTGGTGTGATAAGTTAAATGTAAATGACGATCGTAGAATTTGTTTTCTCCTTAAGAATGGTACAGGCGCAGGACAGGAGCGGATATGGTTGATCAATGCGGGTTGCCCCTGAAAGGCAATGGACTCCATGAGGTCCTGCAGTATACTAGTGTCATGTGTCTGATGTTTATCTGGTGCATTTTGTTTCGTCATTTCATAGTTCGTTTCCTCTCGTGTTCTCCCTTCTCTGACTGGTACTTTCTCTGACTGGTACGGGACGGTCCATTTTGGATTGGTTTGCGGTGAGCTGGGAGGAAAGCCATGGAAGCATGCCTCAGCATTTTGCATCTTATAGGTGCACCCAGTACATATGCTATTTTTTCACATCCACGGTCATACCATCTTCAACTACATTGAAATGCATCTGGTTGCTGATATTCGGTTCTAAGATTAAGGTGAGCGAATTCCTCTTTTGTCATGGGGAGAACTTCAGATAGTATAAATCCAGATCTTCTGCAGGGAAATAATGGCATTGTGTACTGTGAGTATAGTTTGATAAGAACACCTGCGGGGTCTGGCGTGGTTTAAGTAAACGTAAAACGCATAACCTATGATTCCGGCCTCCTTTTGTTCTGCCACTTGCGAGTATACGGGGGCCTACATCGCGTTAAAGAGTCGGTTTTCCATGATCATTGGTTCATCGTGTTCATCGTGGCCCCATGCTTGATTAGGAGTAGAGCCGTCAATATGGGTCAAAGACCCATATTTGACTCATATTTTGTAAAGATAGGTCTTATATGGGTCATTAACTTAAAGGACTCACTAAAATGGGTCCATTAAAGTAAAATTAAATGGGTCAAAACTAGGCCACGCATGAAACCAATTTTCGACCCATATTGAACCCATTTCGACCCATAACTCTCACAAATCTGGAAAAGGACCTATTATGTACCGAAAATTATTTTAACAAAGGGTTGTTTTTAACATTTTGCTTGTAAAGAAACTGGCTTGAATTGGCACTATAACAATGCCGACTGCTCTTATCCGGACAACACAACAAGCAATTGGAAAAATTACAAAAATTACTCATAAATATTGAAATTGTGCTAATTCAGTCTGTTTTGCTAATTTTGGCTGAAAATTGATAACATGGATGCAGGCCATCTGTACATAGCACTGTCGGCGCTGACGTAGTTTTTTAATTTATTTCTTTTTCTGTTTTTTCTAATGGCCAGCAGGAGCCGCCATTGTGATAAGTTTTAGAACTTTGGTAATTTTTCCTGAAATAATCCATCACCCATTAGTCCCGTGGCTCTCTTGAGCCACTTGATATGCTAGTTTTCATGCAGTATTCTATTTCTCCTAAGTAGAGCCGTCAATATGGGTCAAATGAGCCCATATTTGACCCATATTTTGTATAAAATGGGTCTTATATGGGTCATTAAACATTTAAGGACTCACTAAAAATGGTTCCAAGGTTGAAGTGAATTAAATGGATCAAATTAGGCCCACAGCATGAAACCCATTTTCGACCCATATTCGACTCATTTTCGACCATAACTCTCACAAATTACAATGGACCTAGAGCCTTTCCGTTTGTTTCACGGAAAATTGTTTGATACTTTCGGAAATCATTTTTTAGGAAGTCATTTCAGCAAATAATATATTTTTCGATGTTGATTAATCTTAAAAATAAACTGAGAAACAAAATTTTGTCGTTTGTTATGGAATTGATTTTCGGGGACCGACGTGGCGGCGGCCGGCGATTGGCCGCGGCGGCAACGGGTGGCCGCCGCGGATGACGGCGGCTGGCCGCGGCGACCGGGGCCTTCGCGGCGATCCATGGCCGGCCGCACTGGTGCGACGGGAGGCGAGGTGACCTGCGGCCGGCCGCGACGACCGACCCAGGCGACCTGTTTTGCGACCGGCGGGCCGGCGCAGGCGTTGACCACGACCATGTCGGGCGGAGCAACCATCGGTGGTGACCGGCAATCGGCGGTAACGGAAGAAAATTGTTTTCCTCTTTTCAAATAAGAGAAAACGTTTTCACACTTTTCAAAGAGATTTTTTCATAAGAGGAAAATGTTTTCGAGGTATTAGCCTATTTTTCGACCTCCCAAACATCGAAAATCCGAAAAATATTTCTAGGAAGTTGTTTTTCGTGAAACAAACGGAGCCTTAAAGCCTAACTTTGTTCTTATTTTTTTTTTAATTTTCTATTTTTACAAATGGGCCCATGGCCGCCGGTCGCCGGCCACCGCCGTCCGCCGGCCGCCTCCGCCCACTCGTCGCCGCGACCACCGCCGCTCGCCGTGGCGGAGAAAAATGAAAGAAAAAAATAAAAGCAAAATAAATAGTTAAATGAGTTATATAATTTTTCTTAGAAATATTAGTGTGATTTGGCAATATGTGGTCAAAATGAGGTCAGGTCGGGTATGGGTGATTACGAGTTGGGTCGGGTATGGGTCATTGAATATGGGTCAAAATGGGTTAGACGGGTCAATATGGGTCGGACCATATTCGACCCGACCCGACCCGACCCGACCCGAACACCCACCCATTTGACACCTCTAATTAGGAGTTAGATGCTCAGCTCTGGTCAACTAACTTGACAGATACTTAAAAGAGGGATTGAAATGGTCGGCTTATCGGTGGTTGATATGTCATTATTTTGGTCAAAAACGTCGCAATGAAACAATTGTATAACTAAATTCAACCCATGACGAAGCTTGACATTACAGGTCAGTTGAAAAGGACCAATTAGCTACAATTTGTAACCGAGAAGAATTTTAACCGGGTTTAAAGGTTTGGTTTAGTAAAGAGGTGTGTTTTTGGCATTTCTGGCTGTAAGCATCGAAAGTGACGTTGAATTGGCATCTCATAACATGTTCTATCCGCTGCTTGGAAGATTTATCCGGACAACACAACAAAGCAATTGGAAAAATTATAAAAAATAATCATAAATATATTGAAATTGTGCTAATTCAGTCTTTTTGCTAATTTGGCGGAAAATTGATAACATGGACGCGGGCCATCTTACATAGCACTATCGGCGTGATGTAATATTTTTTAATTTTAATTTAATTTTTTCTTTTGTTTTTTTTCTAATGGGCCAGCAGGAGGCTGCCATTGTGATAAATTTAGAATTTTTTGGTAATTTTTCCTGAAATAATCCAATCACCCAATTAGTCCATGGAGCCTCTCTTGGAGCCACTTGATATGCTAGTTTTCATGCAGTATTCTGTTTCTCCTAAGTCATTAAATGCCAGGAGGTGATCCTGCCGACGTTGTCGGTGTGTGTGGCTGGCGTGGACAATAAGGCTACATCGGTTTCATAGGTTGGCGTGATTAAGCGAATGAGACATCATGCCAGTTTCGTTGAGTTCATAGATGAATGCCGTAATTGTCCAGGTCCCTTAAGATCTGATCCTTGAATGAAGCTGCCCATCACTGACTTCCAACTGGTCAGTCTTTTCGCATGTTTGTGAAGTCACACTGGTATTGCCGCGCTTGGGCGCCGTGATTAGATGATGCAATCCTATCATACGGTAAATGAGCAAACCGGCATCCCTTGATTGCAGCTCTCAAGTGAATGAATGGCTGTGATGGGCATTGGAAGAAACTGAATTGACGAGGTACCTCTCAATGAAGGAGACGAGAATGGCATGGTGCTAGTGTGAACTACATCCTTTATGCATAATACTGACAAGGAATGACAGGGTACCATCACAGATGACTTAGTAAGGACAACTTTGGCATCAGGACAAGAATGGTGCATCTTAACCTGATGGTCTAGCCCACATCTTGTTATATGTCAATGGGCTTGTTTCTTTGCCCTTTGTGATCATGATAAATTTGAAAGAGAGATTTTGGTCCCCAAGGTAGTTGAATTATGATGTAGGAAAAAAGTCTTGTCTGTCCTGTTACTGATGCTCTATAAGTGAGCTCACCTGCCAGTCTGAAACCCAGTTTTTTTTTCCCCTGCGTCCTGTTTCTCTGCTATTACAGATTCCTTCACAATGAGAATTCATACTGCTTCACTTCTCTTCACAGTGATTGTCATGGCAACCGTTCACGTCTCTAGCTCCAGACAACCTCTTGGCTCTACATATGAGGAGTATATCTCTGTCTCTGATTTAGGAACCGCATCGTCTTCTCCAGGATCAGAGCATTTTCTTACCGCTAGTCCTCCCGTTTCGACGTCCGAGAGCTCCAAGGCGGATCAGATATGTGTTTCCCATCAAGTTGTTCCAAGGGACCAAACCCACTTCACAACTGATTGAATTTTCTGTCCCCTCTCTCTCTCTCTCTCTCTCTCTCTCTCTCTCATCAGCGGTTTGGTTCTCTCACTGAACAAGGAAAAGACGAATCCCTTCTGTGATCAGTGCATTATGTGGGCTAATTTCCTAGCCGCCTTGTTCTAGGAAGAACCAACTGGTAGCTGTAATTGAAGCTTGAAGCTTCAGGATATATCTCGGATAAGTGATGTATTATTTCAATTGCGGATTCTAAGAAAGGGACCGTGTTATCAATCCCAGTTCATGTTGTTGAGAATGAACATGAAAAAGGTATCTGTTAAAAAGAATGATCATGCTGCAATTACCTCACAGTATTTCAGATTTCAGTTTATCTGAGACGGCATAATTAGATAGCAGATGTTTGTCAATTATGCGAGGTGACACTCCTGAGTTCAACGGATCGTGTGGAGTTGTACTTTATACTAATCCCAAGATCATATGTGTTACTCCCACGTTAGGGAAAGACAGGAATCTCAGAACTGGAAATAACCTTCTGGTTAGTGTAACAGTCTTCCGAAAGATGAAAAGAGAAGAAGGTAGTTCCTTAAACTCTCGTATCAAATTTGTAAATGCTTCGACGTAACCTTCCACGATCCTTCTGATGTCTAATGTCAATTGATTTTGCATATCCAATCGGTCTTTCTATGAGTGTGTGACGCACGATCTTCAAGAGGCGATAGATCGTCTGTCTGTTTCAAAAACGGAGAATGAACCATGGATGAGCAAGAAGATACAGGGCATGCATCAACAAGCTAGATCCAATTGTTTAATGCAACCTTGCACTGTTAGAAGTTGGAAGTTCTTTTGCTCTAGACATCAGAAAGATGTCAAAAGAATAGTTTGACTTTAATAGGTGCTATTGAAAGAATCCTAGGCTTTTAAGTCAAGACAAAATGAGGGGAAATTGTGGACTCTGATCATGGTTGCAAGATGAATGAGGAAACAGAATCATAAAGCAGAGAATTTAGCAGAAATGAACGAGAACTTGGTACTTCACAGTACAGCATCTTCTCTTCACAAGTCAACTTCCTTATTTCTGTTCAGCTGATGATGAATGCATATTCTAGGACCACCAAAGTTTAAGGATCAATTATTTCTCACACATCACACGAACTCCCAAATATTATAGCAGAAGTCAGAATGGCCGATCGACATTTGCACGCTTCCCATATGATTTGTACGCTTTAACAGAATCGTGACTCATCAGGCTTGGTCGACAGTCAAAATATACATCGGAGCAACAAATCTCAAGCAGTGAATTTGAGAGCACGAGGATTGACAATACGCAGATACACCTCTTTTCATCTCATTTGTATTCTAACAGAGACGGCATGCACGGTGACAGCATCCTTTCTGACTTTGTGGAATTAATTATTCAGGAGATTTGTCAACAGTTCATCCCTTATTTCTAAAATGTAGTGCAGGCACGCATCATTCTCTTCTGGTAGCACCCTCATGTATCTTGGAAGCATTGTCTAAAGTCAATCGCAAATAAAATTTGCAATTATATATGCAGAAATCAAGACGTGAGTTTCAAAATGTTAGAAAATGTGCTCATGGAACCGAACAAGCAAACGGGGAAAAAGAGGGCCGCTTTACAATACTTTCCTGCCAAATGTTACATCCTGGTAGAACAGGCGAACCTGCTTTTCTTGACAATCTGATATGCACTACAGAGGCAAGCAAAGATTTTGTAAATTGACTAAAGTATATCCGGAAGTTGCTGCTAACCATGAACTCTCTCTGTCTTAATGGTTTGAAAAGCTCAGATTTTGTCTAAGGCTAGGCTGATTTGTAAAGCATGCCATTTGTCTTAAGTTGGACCTAGCGGCAGAGTTTCTGAAACGAAGTTCACGTCTTATGTGTTAGGATCGGTGTATAATAACACGAAGTAAAGCATAAAAACAGCAGGAAATAGAAATTGAGACATGAGATTTTATCTTAGTTTACCTTTAAAACTAGGATTACGTCCAGCAGAGAATTTATACTATATTAGCACCTCCACCTTTCGTTAAATCCTCAATTACAAAGAAAAAATAGTATAGTATATATAATAACCATTTATGAGCCAAATTCTAAATTACTAATGAAAAATATGGGCTTAAATCGTAAAAGCCCTCTGATATCCAGAGGCGTTGTCCTCTTGAAATCCTGCCGAGGCGGCTCCCTCGGACCCTCACCTGCTCAGCATGGAGCGAGATCCACGTGCTTTCTTGTCGTAGAGAGTATGAAACAGGGGAATATGCAAACTGACAAATGTCTTGCAAGAAGTTCACACAGGACAGACGGCTCAAGAAGTCGGTGAAGATCCGGGAAATAGGTAGAAAAGTACTGCCTGCTGTATACGAAGGGCCTTGCAATTTTATTTCTTTTTTTTTTTTTGGGAAAGCTACCGCTCGAAAGTCAACTTATATACTTTTCTAGAGGCATGAGATGTGCTAGCATGAAAGAAAGTCATAGCCTCGTGTAGTTTAACTCAGGAAAAGAATTAGAATTAGTCTTTCGACAATATTAAATCCGATACTCTGTATAGTGCTCATTCTTCCCAGCATTAGCTAGGTTGGTCCCTTCTTCTTCTTGGTGCTGAGCCATCTTTAATCATCATCTCTCAATACTCACCAAACTCATTGTTAATCACAACCCAGATTTGTCTGCAGTCTGCACCTATAAATCAACCGAGGCCGGTCCATTATACATACTAGACCCTTGAAGCTGCCAAAGCATTCAAAGCTCTACCCACCTATCATTCAACCAGCATACTCTTTCCGAGTCTTTTCGACCTTCAGGAGCATGAAGGCTCACAAGTCTCATCTTCTGCTTGTCATGATCTTGATGATATCAGCTCTGTTCCAAGTCACCAGCGGCCGTTCCGTTAATGAGGGCGCCGAAGGAGTGAGAAAACAAAGATTATGGGCCAAGTATTCTCCTATCTTCTTCCAGAGCTTCTCTTCGATTCACTTCGAATCCGCCAAATCCGGGGTGAAACACGGCTCGATGCACGCGGTGTCGCACAGACTTGTCCCCGGCGGACCCAATCCACTTCATAATTGATTTGGTTGTACTGAATGTCATCTGATCCCTGTTCTTTCATTTTCTTTGTAATAATCGAGTCAGTACAGAGTTTAAAATGATCTTTCAGCTTTTTTTCCGGTGAGATAATTTTCCAAGAGGAAGGGAGGGGGATTACTAGCTATTGTTTGAGGGAGCCTAAAGAGAGTATTAGCTAGAGGTCTGTTTCAATCTATATTTCATCCGCATGTGTGCCGAATTTGACAAGGTGAAACTACCCTTTATGGGAAAGGGAACGCTTGATAAAGTATAACAAAGCGTCCTTGGAATACTGCAGCTGATCAGATGGAGGGATGATTCGAAGAGATGCATCCCGCAGTTTGCTTCCGCGAAGTGATTCCAGTAAAATGATTCGCGTGAGCAGTGATGACAGGCTCGCCTAAGAGATCGAGATCGCATGTCAGAAAGAGCTTTAACCCGAGCAGCCTGGAGTAAAAGGAAAAAGCTGAATCTATGCAGAAAAAGAAAAGATTGCTCGCAGATAATGAGACTCAAGATGTTATGTATTCTGCATGCATTCTAGCTATTTGACCGTGTGTATAATCCGTAGACAATTGATCTTTGTGGGAATAGAGTGAGGCAGAAGATACTAATTCTGTCAAGGTCTAGAGAAAGTGTCCAAAAGCAAATTGATCGTAATTTCGAAAAAGTCGTAAACTTATTCCACTTTTGTCAATTCGACCATAACCTTTTAATTTTACCAAATGAATCCTAACTCTTTTCGCATTTTGCCAATTAGTCCATCCGGCCAATTCTAACTAGAAATTGCTGTCATGACACGCCGGCCGCTGTCAGGCGTCGTTGATGGCCGAGGAGTTTGCTGGCTTGAGGCGAGGGTCACCCTCGAGGAGTACATGTTTTGAGCGATGAATTTCGCTCAAATCGGCTCTATCCGGGCCAACTTAGGATGAGAGCAACCTTACATCAGAAATTCATCTGTTTTCTGGTACATATTAGTTGGTATTTTGATGGACTGATGAACGTGTAACTATCACTAGCCGCCAAGCCTTGTAGATTTTGTTTGGACCATAACAAGCACAAGTCCACATGTAATTGGACTAATAGCAAACATAAATGCCCTGATCATGCCGAAGACTAACTGGGGTTGCTGAAAAATAACTCATTGTAATTTTTTTTTTTCAAAATAACATTTCGTTCACTTCCTCGACACAAGAGAAACATCCGAATTCAACTGCAAAGCGAGACAAATCTTAGACAACTTCAAGATAAAACAAGCTCTAGATATCAAGAGAAATCATCAGAACAAGATTATAGGTCACTGCTCAAAGAGTACATTTTGTGACTTCTTCTTACGAAAATCAACGACTGGACCCAGATCTTCATATGTTGCTATGGCTTTTCTTTTTTGGCGGTGTGTGCTAGATCTGACATCCTAAACACTATCATCGAGGAGAGTAAAAAAGTTGAACGAGACAGACTTGAAACGCACAGAGTGCGAAACCTTCACGAAACTTCCTCTGGTCTCATTTTGAAATTGGAGTATTCACCAACGAAGCCCGAGGAAAGCAAGTAACCCTGAAACAATCGCAAAAAATCTCAAATTTTAAACTAGATCAAGATAGAAATCTCCTTGAAAATGGAAAGGAGAATCTTCAGAGATCTAGGCTAAAACGGAAGAGAAAAACTTTTAAACAAGAGAAAAACAAGAAAAGGAAATAGAAAATCAAAACAACAAAAGAAAAAAAAGGGAGGAAATGGAGAATCTTCTTAAGCCATCCGCACCCATGAAGGTTTGAAGAATAAGTGTTTTGAAAATAAGAGGAGAGGAGTGGGAAAAAAAAAAAAAAAACTAGGGCCGACGTGACACACTGAATTTCATAAGCCGATTAGTCCCTCGTCGAACTTGGAATATAAATTTTGGGGAATTATTATTAAATTGACGATGGATTTTTAAGCTAATAGTATTATCGGGTGCGGTGTAATTAAACCGATTGTTATGTGGGCATGGCAGTTTGTACATGTTTGATCCTAGTGCCAAGTTTTGGTCCTCCAGGTTTTTTTGCGGACCAGCCCCCTAAGCCATCGAGCCTATACCCAAGCTATAAAGGCCCAAGATTCTCTCTTCCTCGTTTTTTCTCCTGTTTCCCCTCACCATGAACACCCTTCTCCTTAACCCCGCCTATGTCGTTGCCCAGCTCGCCCGCACGTCCACTCCCTCCCTCTAGTTTGTTCTTGGCAATCGCGACATCTGGAGGGAAAATGTATTTTGAGTCCGTTTTGTTGGTGTAATCGAGCTCCGTTTTTCTTTGTGCACAACCATGAGACAATGAATATCTAACCTCACCGCTAGATTGTCCGGTTGTCATTTCAGTTTAACGCTCGAATGGTGGATTTTCAGTGAAATGGGTATGTCTTGTGGCAAGAGCTTTTGGCTTAGAGGGAAGGGAAAAATGCTCGTGGCACGGATGATCTATTGCTTGTTTTGAGTATCGTCTGGCTTGGTATGATTGAGACCTTGTGGTCGGATCGTCTTTGTTTGGTCTCGGTTTGGCGTGAATTGTCTCATATGTGATGTGGTGTCTCGGCCATGGATCTAAAGGATGATGCTTGAGGTTAGTAAGCTTGCTTGTCGATCCAATGGATTTAAGTTGATTGTGACCTAGCTGTGGGTGGACCGATTGATGACCTGGCTCGTCCTCATTCATTGATAGATGATGGTAAATTTAGAATGAACCTTAGATGAGGTTTCGATCGTGTTACAAATGAGGAGCTAAATGCTTGCCTTTGGTCCCACGTGTTGCTTGTCAGCAAATGATGAACTCGGGTCATCGATTGTCTGGCTTGTGGGGTTGAATTGCTTGGTACGTCGTAGTTTGAGCTTAATTAATCGCTCCGGGCCATAATAGCTTTCGGCCTTGAGCTATTGGAAAGGCCATTAAGTTGTAGTATGACTCACTCAGTTGATCCAGCTTGATTAAATGGTGATTAGATAATTTAGTGATCTGATTAATGTTATATTTGCCGGGTTTTCGGCTCACTCTTTTGTTACTAAATCTTTTTAGATACCCAAGTTTCCGTGATTCAAGATAATAGTGATGGCCCAGAGCTTGCGAAGGAGATAGCGAATGGTGTTTGGGATTAGTTGTTACCTTTTTATTCTTCCAATATACTTTTGTCTGTTTTAAAAAGGATACACTAAACGATTGTTTTTATATATAAAAGTAGTATTTTCTAATGTGCTGAGTGATCTTATTATCAATTGTAAGCCGTAATGAACTTAAAAGGGCCACGTGCCCCTTAAGCGTACTACCCTAAATGACATGCAGGGGGGAAGACCCCTGTTGGGGGAAAAAAAAGGCTCGAGACTGCCGCGGTGCGGCCGTGGCAGTCGTCTCGTGGGTGCGCCGAGTGCTAGAGGCGCCCTCGTTTTGTTTCTTGTCGTCTTGTCAAATTAAAGTAGCTCACAATCAATGAGCAAGGACAGGGCGACATGCCCTAGGATGCGCATGCCCGAAGTTACACCAGCGATTTTTAAAAAAGATCTCATCATTTCAATAAAGGGGAGTGAATGTTAATAGCCAGTAGAACTGTCACAAGGTCAGCATAGATGAGGCCCATTGGGCCGGACCCAGCTCATCATACACATCTTTTAATTGGGCGGGAGGGCTTGGACGAGCGACAACCCGCCCAAACTCGCTCTTTGTTATGATTCTCTTTTTGGGTTAAGTACAGTTTAGTCTTCTAAGTTTCGGTGTGTATATACGATTTAGTTCTCAACTTTTGTTTTTTACTTTCGAATCCTCTATCATTCTGTATGCGTGCAATTTGGTACTGTAAGTTTTATTGTTGATTCAAGTCCTCTGCTCTTTGTTTGTGCAATCAAGCGATTCATTTACCCGTTGCAACTAGGTTTCCTCTTTTTTCTTTTCTTTTTTCATAGTTAGTTTTCTCACAAATTTGGTGCTTATTCGCGCCACCTCGGCATTGGGGGACATTTTGTGCCATAATGACAGTGCTACGGCTCATCAACAATCAATGATATAGTGAGAGCGATTGATCGAAAGATTTGGGTGCAGCAAATCTAGAAAATTCGAGGACTCTTTTTTTTTTTTTTTGGTCTAGAATTCGAGGACTTGACCATACAAAACAAAACTCGAAGGACAAATCGCACGAATCAAAGAAGTTTTTTTTTTTTTTAGAGAGCATGATTAAACAAAACGAAAGTTCAAGAGGAGACCGAATTGCCCGCAACCGTATCCTTTTTCGAGTCGTGGATTGGGGATGGACCTAACCTTTTAGCCTTAGGCCCGGACTTCAATCCGTCCAGTGCGACGACCCACCCTTAGCAAACTTAAGAATTCATGAGGCCCGAGCCCACAGGGAGACCCATATCCAAGACCAAGAACAAAGCCAAGCCCAATACCAGAAGGCCCTAATCATTTGCCTGAACAGCTCGGACGGACACGCAACCCCCCAGTCCCCACCCCGACTGGCCGTCCCAGCAGTGGACAGTTGCTGGACGTAACCGAGCCAGGGGGCACATCCGGAAATCACTCACCAACAAGCATGGTCATGCGGAATACCTAAACTCCCCGCCCTTTGTCCGAAGTAAAATCTCCCGTCTCCCCACGCGGGGGAGCTTCCGTCGGGTCGAAGCTCTCCACTTTGACTCGATTCGGTGGAGGGAAAATGGGAGCAGAGAAGAGGGCAGAAGCACATGCCGGGATGTCGTCTCAGAGCCGTCGAATTCGATGTGAGGGTCCCTGGGAGATGTGTAGATGGAGTTGGAGGGAGGACAGAAGTGTCCAGGAAGAAGGTGCAGTAGAGTAAAGGGGGACCCCATTTCAACTGCAGAGTAAAAGGAGGAGTTTTCGTTTCGTTTCGCGATTCGCAGCAAATCCGAGTTCGGCAACACGTGGTCGTCAATAGACTCTTTTGTCCCCCACCCTCGACATCCCCCTCCCTGACGCTCGCAATTTGCTCTCGTTCTCCCTGTATTTTAACTGCCTTTACTCAACGTGCACAGTGAGAGAGAGAGAGAGCAGAGATTGTTTCTAGAAGTGCGTCGACGACAAAACCGGTGATCGGCGCCGGAGAGGCCGAGGCTTTTGGGGGAGAATGGCGGACGATAGCTCCGATGATTGGCTTCCCACTGGCTTGGAGTGTGGATGTGAGGGTGAAGCGGAGTGGTCGAAAGGATAGGGTAGGTTGATTTCTTTAGCTTCCTTGAAGGGAACGAAGTAAAGTTTCAGTTTTTGCCCGTTATCTTAATTCGTGTTCTGCAGATTGATGCTCAGATATCTTTGCCTTTGTGCTTTTGTGTTTGTAGTCGGCAGGTTTTTAGTTCGTCTGGTGTGCTTTCGATTTGCAATTTTGAGGTTTTTGTTAGCTGCTTGTTTTTACTGGTTATGTGCCTCGCTCATCCATTGAAATTGGCATTATTTAACGTGGTTTTGGAGGAACTTTGTTCATTAGATCAATACTCTAAGGCTGGGGGAGCAGCAAGATACGCTGTGTTTTCTCATGATCGG
>JAGVVM010010683.1:0-20600 GCA_019149425.1 Psidium friedrichsthalianum
TTCAATAGATGTCCGGCAAGCCTCTAGAAAGTTGATAAAGAGGGTTGGGAACGCCCTGTATTCCCTCTTCAAATTGGTGCCTTTGATCGAAGGGGCATTTATATCCCTAAACAGACTGAAGATCTCAGCTTCAACACCCAGATGATGGGTTATGTAAATATAGCCTCAGCCAGTATGTGATAAAGTCTCTTCTATTTGACCATAATTTTAGCTAAGAAGATGTGCGTGGAAAGATCGGTCATTATTGTTGAAATGGTAGAAGAGAGAATCAAGGTAGAAGAGTGGTTAATTGAGAATGTAAAAGTATTAATCCGCTTTGCGTTAAGTATTAATTTCACAGTGCTATCCTCTGTTGGTTAAATTTTCCTATTTGCCCTTTTTTTTTTTCGGTGTCATCTCTGTTAGCTTGAATCCCCTATCCATTCACGAATCATGGGCTTACTGCTAGTTTGCAATCTCGAGCCAAGCAAATCCAAAATCTTTGCGAAAAAGTTTGAGGGGATACCATCACTTTGAAAAAGAAGATGAAAAAGAAACCTGAGTGGGAGACAATGTATATTTAGCAGAAAATGAGAGAGAACTTGTCTCCATTCATAAAAGGAGTGAAAGCTCACTTGCAAAACCAATGCTTGAGACATGCGGGAGAAATAATGACAGGGGTGCTACTACTTTGAAAAGGTGAAAGAAGACAAATCCAATGAGATGTATGCTAAAAAGTTGGAAAGACAAAAATCTTGGGGGAGGTGATATAATTTTTGAATTCACGCCTAAATATTAAAAGAGGCGTCCCCTTGGTAGTCTTCATCCGAGCTCAAAAGGGGAAGCCTTAAAGTATATACGGTCGCTCAAAAATTCAGAAAGAGTGAAAATACAAGAAATAATAGCAAACCTTGAGAGTCCAGTAATCAGTCAAGAATGTTTCAACCCAACATATTTGAGAGCTATTGTCACTTACTGAATATGAGAGATTTTGAAGAGTTTGAAACTACATTCGGGACTAACACCATGGAACCTGACCCTCCCGCCAACAACGTCCAAGATCTCAGTAAAGACAATGACGACAATAATAACGATCAAAAAAAGCATTACTGTCGCTACACTCAGTATCAAATTCAAAAGCTTGAAGATTTCTTCACAGAGTGCCCTAACCTAGATAACAAATAAAGAGAGGAACTAAGCCAAGAGCTAGAGCTGGAACTTTCACAAGTCAAATTTTGGTTATAAAATAAGTGAACCCAAGGGAAGGCTCGACATGAACATTGTGAAATCGCGTTTTTAAGAGCTGAAAATGAAAAATTACGAGCAGAGAACACGACTTATAGGGAAGCTCTTGACACTGCCACCTACCTTAACTGCGGTGGCCTCGCCACCCTTAACGAAATGCAGTATCTGAGGATCGAAAATGCTCGTTCGAGAGGTGAGTTAGGTCAGTTCCCAGCAGAATCGAGTTTTGTTAGAGAAATGTATGAGAAGATAGATCCTATGGGATCAGTATTGATGTCTTTCGAGAAAAAGGGGATGTATCACCACGAATCAAGTAGCATTGACGATGAACTTACTGTCTTGATCAACTAGTTCAACGTTGATGAAGCTCCGAGGCTATAATATTCATACGGAGCCTGTATTTCGAAGCCAGTGATCACGGTACTTCAATATTACCGATGCGTACTTGATTCGGAATAAAACTAACTGATCATTGGAGATCCTACAAAGGAGGCAGAACCAATCCTGAACAAATAGTTTCATGCAAAATTCCCCTGCGCAGGATATTTTCTGCTTTCTAGATATGTAGAATTAATTCAAGAGCAAAAAGTAGTGATTTCCTTTCTCCTTCCTTTCTCCTATCAAATGCTTGGATCCTTTCCTAAACCAAACTTGGGGCAAATTAATAGCTTCTAGTTAAGAAATTACAAGTAAAAAGCCCGCGCAAGCTCAAAAGGTAACTCTGTATCGTTTCGATTTACCCTTAATTACTCCAATTCTAAATTGAATCCCTTCCATTTTCAAGAGTTTGCAAACTATTTCAAGAGCATAGTCATACCCAAATGCGAGGTTCTCTTGTTGAACAAAACTTAGGGCAAATTAATTTGTGGACATTGCCAATGGATAAATAGCTTTAAATAAGGAAATTACGAGTGAAAAGCCTAAGCGAGCTCAAAGAAGTTAACGTTGTATCGTTCTAATTCTCCCTTAATTATTTCAATTATGAGTTGAGTCTATCCCATTCTCTACAGGAGATTATCACCTACCTCAAGGACGTCATAAAATGGAGTTTATCTGATCCAACACGACAAGACTATGTTATCCAAAAATTGGCCCTTAAATTGAAAGGAAGCCGCCATGGACGCCTACGGTCTTGCGGGCCTAATGGCATGGGAGATTACAATGGTCCGAAGTAACTTGGAAGAAGACAAGAATATACGAACGAGCGAAATCAAAGTTAGTATTTTATCACAACCTTGGCTTTGATGGTTCAGTGCCGATGAAGATTAAGGGAATTCAACCTAGACAGCTGTAGAACCTTAGGCAAACTCTCAAACCTCAGTGGCTAATAAACTCATTCACTCGTTTTGTTTTTGGCAAGCGGTGAAGCTGGTAAAAGGAAAATACAAAGCATCAATGTGGTGAGCTCAAAGTGAAGGGTAATTGGGTATCAATTTCAAATTATCCTTTCTAATTTCATGACTAACGTGTGCTCTTTCCTTTTTGATAGGAGGGGTTTACATTTAAAAAATGATGAATGAAAACTGAAAGAAAAAAATAGAAATGAAATGATGAACCCACGAGTAGCCAGGAAGAATTGATGAAGGCTCAAAACAACTCGAAGAATCGCCCAATGAGCTTAGATGAAGAGTTCAGGAGGGGCATATAACCGACATGACAGTTATCTCTAATAGATAGCTAAAGCATCTCGAGTCCTTACCTGATTTATTTCACACACATTTCTCCTTATGCAGGGGAAAAATTCAAGAACAAGTCTTTCCTAATCCAAGGATTAAGCTCTCAGACTTGCTAAACCATATGTAAGGGCAATCTATAGTCCCCCATTGCTAGGAATTTTCTTGCAAATTTGAACAAGCTTACATAGTTCATTTCTTAAGAATTTGCATGAGTCTTTCATGAAGCTATACAATTCATTGCTATATTTTGCATGCTTAAAAGGTGCTCACATATTGCAAAATTTCATGCATGGTTTTGTTTGTATCACTAATATTCAATGGGGAAGAGTTCTGATCAGGCAATTTGTTCCATTTTATGAAAATGATCATATTGAATGAGGAATGTCAGGACGATGAAAGGCAAGCCATCTCTACACACGTCTTCCATATCAAACCCTAGTGAGTTGAGTGGAAAATCCCATTCTTACAAGGTAATGGGTTATCTCGCGAAAAGTATGGCGACCAAAATGATGAGAGGCATTCATTTCCTCTATCATGTATACTACAGGTGGCCCCCTTTGGTTAACCCCTTTGAACGGAGAATTCATTTTCTATCCCAGTCAAGAATAACCCCACATTGAGGCAAATTCCCAAAAGAGGCCCAAGATAATTAGAATTTTCTTGCTTTCACTTGTATCAATCTTGAAGCACATTTATTGCATGCGAATTTTGTGTTAGATTAAGTGTCTTAGACATGATGAAGAGCATTTCTTATGTATCCCTACATACTTTAATCCCTCGCTTACCCCATTTGAGCGGCGATCTCATTTCTAAAAAACCAATTGGTGGTCATCTTTGTAATAAAAATGAAGTCGTCTCAAAGCATCTGACGAATGAAAAGAAAAATTTCTTGATGGCAAAATAATAAATTTTTAAGAAAAAGGAATGCGTAACTACTCATCAGACGAGGTCTCTTCCTTAAAAAAAAAGGAAGACCTCGGCTGAAATGGTTTGTAAGGACGTTCCTAAAAAAGAAAGATCGTTTGTGGAAAGCCTATAGAATCACTTGCTACATGATCAGCAACATTCAAAGTGTCCAGGATGGACGATTGCTGATCTATTCATGATGTACCTTTTGTTGTGAATAGGTCTTTCATTTTCAAGCTTACCTGAACCTACGTTACAGCCCATACCCAAAGTCTCTTCAAATTTAGGGCACTTGAGTTAACGTAGAATTTCAAATGTTTATAAATATCACTTGAAGAAGTGTGAGCAAAATCATTTTCAAATCATTTTCGCTGAGTTCCCTACTTGTAAACCCAATGCAACTGATAGTATCATTTCATTTCAAAGCCAAATGACTCTTAACCAAATGACTCTCACAAGTCCCATTTGTTTAGCCTTTGACCAAGCCTGAATTACAATTCTTGAAAGACCTCTCAGATTAGTTTGATCATACTAATTACGAGAATTTCGAACCCTTGTCAAGCATAATGGTGACAGTTTTGAGTGATTCTCATACCTATATTAATGGTTGGGTTTTCTTTCAAAAGTTTTTTCATAAGAGTGAGAGAAAGTTCTTTTTGACTAAAGTTCCTCACTCAACTTGATCAGTATTTGTCAAAAGGGTCAAGTATTTTTCCTTATTTAGAAATTCCCCAATGAAGTTTTGTGATGTAAGCACAAACCCCGCATGATTTGCCAACGCATAATGTTGCATTTGCATTGGATTTGCTCATATTTGCATCACAAGTGAATAAGCAGGCATGATGCAGTCAACCTAGCTGTGTCTTGAGCATTCGTTTGGAAAATCTAGATAAGTTTTCTGAACCCTTTTCAAATTGACAACTTTATTGATTTTAGTTGTCATTTTGACCTCTCGTGTTCGCATTGATGAGATTCAAGTGACATATTCTTTTTGTATTCATCAATTCAATTCGGTAATGCATCCCTCATATTTGTGCTAGTTAGCCTTTATAGTACCAAATCATGATGAATACGCTCTCGTGATCTTGGTCTTTTGTCAAATCGCAATGTATGCGCTCTTGCGGTCTTGATCCTTTAGCAAATCACAATTTATACGCTCTTGTGATCTTGGTTCCTCTTACTAAATTGTGATGTATAAGCTCTCATGATCTTAGTTCTTTGTCAAATTGCAATGTATGCACTCTTGCGATATTGATCCTTTACTGAATCATAATGATATGCTCTTATGATTTTGGTCTTATTTTTCCAAATTGCAACGTATATGTTCTTGCATTCTTGCCCCTTTTTCGATTCACAATGTATACGCTCTTGTGATTTCGGAAAACATATTTTAACTCTATACATATCTTGTGTTGTCCTGCATCAGAGGGAAACCTCTGGTAATGGATAAGACTCTAGTACCTTGAGGTCGTCGCAACCACAAGAAGAAGCTTGAAAATCAAGGGAATCAATAGTATTATGACATACCTGGTGAAACAGGTATTTCATATGCGATCCATGTGCAGGTTTTCTAATCCATTTCCTTGGAGCGGAGAAGTCTTAGCGCATGTTATTTATAGTTCTGCATATCATGCATCACTTACTCTGCATAGAAAATGGGATTAAAATCCCCACAAAAAATCATTTAATCATTTGCACTGTCAAAATTTTGATTTTAATTTTGTCCATGATGCAAGCCTCCACTCAAAGAGGGGCAGCTGTTGACACCTAATTTTTGACTATTGCCATAAATAATTAAATTATTTTTTATATTTATTAATGTATCTCATTTTGGTTGTGGCAGATGATATGAGCTTAAATTGACGGGCGATTGGATTAAGTATGGGGGAAATGTGTTGAAAATTTTATGAAGGCTTGGATTTAAAGAAATATTTTTTCAGGGATTGAATTGCAAATACTTAAGACTTCAAGGACTAAAATGTAAATATTTAAAACTTTAGGGAATATTTCGCAAATAACTAAAAATGTGAGTTAGTGGAGAAATTAGAAAGGAAGATGGAGAAAGGAAGATAGAGAAAAAAAAAAGAGAAGAGAAGGTGGAGAAAGAGAGATGGAGGTGGAGAAAGGAAGATGGAGATGAAGAAAGAAAGATGGAGATAAAGAAAGGAAGATGGATAGAGAGAAGGGTGGATAGAGATGGAGAAAGGGAGATAGAAGAGAAGGCTATAAAAGGAGGAAGAAAGAACGCTTTGGGAGAGGATTATGAAGAAAATCCAAAGGGAACCAAATGAGAGCATATTTTTAGAGGAGAGTTTTAGAGAGTAAAAGTTTGGGAGCTAAGTGCCACCATCTCCAATTCCTCCTTCATTGACATAAAACTACATCCATCCCCGTTGTTGGAGTCGTGATCTAAGATCCTAATCAATAAGGCAATACAAGGTTTGAATTTGGTAGTCAAATCTTTCAAATTAGGTAACGATTCTAATATTTAGAATATAAAAAAATCCGTTGCCTAAATTGATTGATTTGAATCTTGATTAAATTTTGTTTGATATATCATTCCATTGCCATGTTTAAAAATTACATCTTTCAAAAATCCACATCATGTAGATAATTGCACGTGTGATTTATCTTGTAAATATTTATGTTGAACTACATTTTTTTTTAAGATTACATCTCAAAAATGAAAATTCATATTTAAAAAAAAAATCATTCACGGCATGCATTACATATAGTTTAGTTCTTCACATTGTCATATAAAAAAAAAAAAAATTTGCACCTTTAAACTTCAAATGGAAAATCATCATAAGTGTCAAATTGAACATTTTTTTATGAAATTGGTACCGAAATGGCATTAATTGAAAATTAATGTAACCAAATTCCGAACTCATTAATCTCTGGTTCGCATGAATAAAGTATTCGTCTCAATCCTTTATTCAGGTGTCTAATCAACCTATCCAAAATAATTAGTGTCGACTCTAAAAATTAAAATCTTTTGTCTAATGATCACTTGAACCATAAGTCACGATTTGGTAGAACTTGAGAGAGTTTGAGCTAAGTTAATTAATCTAATTAACTTGGTAATCCATTAATCTAAAATTTGAAAAGCTCGATTTTTTTTAGGTCGCGACAACCAGGAGTATGGTGGTCGTAGTCCATATTTCAACTATCAAAGTTCCATTTATTTCACAAAAAGTAAATGATTTGAAAGACATTTTCTTATCGATTGTATTGTTCTAATTGACAACAATTTACGTTTAATTATCTCCATGAATGATGGATATAGTTTTTGTCATTCAATTTTGAAAGCGATACAAGTGATTATTTTTTGGATTTTTTTTTCAAATCATTAATTTTTTGTTAAATAAATGGAGCCTAAATTCATTTGTGAGCAATCAGTAACTGGGTACAAAAGTTGCAGCAAATAATTAATAAAATAGTCTATCACTAGAAATCCAACTCACAATATATCTTTCTTAAAAATGGTTTGAATACTCTGTTTGTTTTATAGAAAATAACTTTGAGAAAAGAACCTTCAAAGTGGGAAAATGATTTCTTTATTTTGAGAAGATATGTTCCCTTATATTTTCTCTCTCCACTCAATCATATTCTTTTTCTTTGTGGCAAAACTCAAGCTTCCTAGATCTCAATGAGCTCCGGCTCACACAGGTTGGATCGGTTGCCTATGTTGGCAAGCTTTGAGTGAGGCTAAGCCTCGCTGGCTTGTTGCAAGGCTTGAGCTCGCCTATGGCTAATTGTTGGATATCGCGATAGCCAATGACCAGCCAAAGAAGAAGGGAAAAGAAAAAAATAAAGAAAGAAAGAAATGAGAAAATAAAAATAAAAATTACTTATTTTAAAAAAATAAAAATAAAAGAGAAAAAATAACTATTAAAAAGAATGCACGAAGCAATGATCACTACCGAAAGGCATAAAATATTTTCTAGTCCATTTTTAAGTCTCATTTGAATATTGAAAAATGACTTTCTGAAAAATATTTTCTAGAAACACATCATTCTCCACCAAACGAATGGAGCCGAATAAGAATATATTTTTCATTGCTTGATTATTCTCTATTTTTTGTTCTAAAATCTAAAATTGATGCCTGATTTGGATCTTCTCCCCATTAATTCACTCACTTATATTGTAGCATCCCAACCTCACTACCTCCATCTTAGCTTTGTTTTATCTGATATTACGTATATAATAGAGGGTGCATGCAGATGTTAAATATCAAACAAGCGAGGCTATCATACAAATGCATGTATTAGGGTAATCACGCCTAAAGGATATAGCCTCATTGGTTTCACTAATGGTTTATGATACACAGTAAGATTCACTCATTGGTTTCACTAATGGTTTATGATACATAGTAAGATTCACTCGGCATATTAGAAAACACTTACATTTTATATATAATAAGTGTTTAGTACATCATTTTCAAGTCAAAAGAGAACAAACTAGTGGGACACAATCAAAAAGCATCAGCTCCCCATCTCCACAACCCCCGTTTGGCGTGCTCCATCGATACCCTAACATTGTCACATGACTACATCAACAAGTAGCTGATGTGTCATCCCCACATCAAAAGTCTACGTGTATATCTGCTCCTCCAACAGTTCTCCATCCTCTATTCCTTGCTATTATCGCTGCTACTACTCCCATCGACTCTAGAAGATGAGTAAGGCAGAGGACCAAAGATCTGGCCTGATTATACTACATAAACTGATATGAAATAGAGGGCATCAACTAGTCATACAATCCTATATCTATCAGCATCACCATCACATGCTTGAGGAAGCGCAATGAAGGGAAATTAGGTAGTTCATGCTCCTCCCAAAAAAGGGAATAACTCAAGGGAGTACCATAATGGGTAGAGGGAGCCACATGTGACATAGGCATAGTTAAAATCTGAAAATATGTCCAATAACAAGAGTGAGTTTAAAGCTCAGCAAATAGGCTACTAAATTTTCTATTTTTGTATGAATAGGGAGTGGTCTAACAACAAGTGCCTAATACAGTATTACTGTTTATTCATGAGTTCATTTCATGGCATGATCTAGCTACTCACATTTTCAGAATGCCCACATATAAATAAAATAAACAAGAACGAGACTACAAACACCTTATATAGCCCCCAAGACCTCATGGCCAAACACATATGTAGTCCTAACTTTCAAATTAACTCGTCTCATCCACCTTTGGTACGAATGGTTCACAGTTTCTAGCTGCCCATGCCTCATCAACACTAGACCAAATAGTGAATTCAACAAACGATTCATAATCTTACCCACCATGCCTCAAGGTTCACGGCCGCCCACCTCAACAAAACCAAGTCCAATTCACCTCATTTCATCGATATCCAAAATGATCAGATTGGGATCCTAACTACCCATGTCAATAAGTTTCCAATCACTAGACTGTCGCGACCTGAAAAATTCGATCGGTGAAATTTCACGTTAACGGATTATCAGGTTAATTGACTAATCTAATTCGGACCCTCCTAAGTCCTACCGAATCGCAACTTAGGTGCTTTTCATGTGAAGTTTATTCAATTTAGAGCCGCCACTAATCATTTTTGGTAGATCGATTAGAAACCTAAGTAAATTAGCGGGAGAACTAAATTACTTTTACGAACCAGAGATTCAAAGTCTAGAGACTTGATTACGCTAGATTACTCTAACGCCCTTCCGGTACCATTTCATTTCATGAAAAATCATTTGAGAAGGCAACATTAATCGATTTAACCTAAGTCGCTAACAAAGGTTATCATGTGGGTACACAATCAATTAATTGAACATCTAGAAACCAGTAAGTTCAGAGAGCATACGTCACACAAAATATATATAATTTTTTTGTTGGTTTTCGTTCTTTCTTTTATGAATGCATGAAAAGTTGTACTAGATACAATGCATGAAATTACTCTAAAATACAATGGTATATATTAAATACAAATCTAAAAATTCAAATGACATGACATAAATAATGTGGCAAAAATGACATGACACAAAATGACATAGCAAAGATGACGTGGCAAATATGACATGGCAAATATGAAATGATGACGTGGCATATGCGAATATGACATACGGATGTGGACATGACATGCAAATACGGCATGCGAACATAGGCATACGGATACGACATACGTACGTGTTCAGTAACAGATATATCACAAAAATAGTCAAAGAAATCGATGATTTCACAAACAAGTTCGATAATATAATGTAATGAAAAGATGTAATAAAAAAGCAGTAAATAAAGATAAGCATTAAAATTTCCTAAAGCTAGAAAGAGGGAGTGAGTTAACGATTTCTGTGCAGTATTATACCCTCCAGCAAAAGGCTCGACCTACCGATTATAGGATTTGATAATGTGGAAATCAAAATATGAAAGATGCAATACATGAGACCTTGACACCACCAAGTAAGAGGTAGAGCCTACCGCAATCTGTAATTCGGATCAATGAAAAGATGCAATATAAAAAGCAGTAAATAAATACAAAATTAAAATTCCCCGAAGCCAGAAAAAGGGAGTTATTAAAATTCCCCGAAGCCAGAAAAAGGAGTGAGTTAACGACTTCTGTACAATGTTATGACTTCTAGTAATGGCTCGCCGAGCCACTTACTAGAAGTCATAACATTGTACAGAAGTCGTTAACTCACTCCCTTTTTCTGGCTTCGGGGAATTTTAATACTTGTATTTATTTACTGCTTTTTATATTGCATCTTTTCATTGATCCGAATTACAGATTGCGGTAGGCTCTACCTCTTACTTGGTGGTGTCAAGGTCTCATGTATTGCATCTTTCATATTTTGATTTCCACATTATCAAATCCTATAATCGGTAGTCGAGCCTTTTGCTGGAGGGTATAATACTGCACAGAAATCGTTAACTCACTCCCTCTTTCTAGCTTTAGGAAATTTTAATGTTTATCTTTATTTACTGCTTTTTATATTACATCTTTTTCATTACATTATATTATCGAACTTGTTTGTGAAATCATCGATTTCTTTGACTATTTTTGTGATATATCTGTTACTGAACACGTACGTATGTCGTATCCGTATGCCTATGTTCGCATGCCGTATTTGCATGTCATGTCCACATCCGTATGTCATATTCGCATATGCCACGTCATCATTTCATATTTGCCATGTCATATTTGCCACGTCATCTTTGCTATGTCATTTTGTGTCATGTCATTTTTTGCCACATTATTTTATGTCATGTCATTTGAATTTTTTAGATTTGTATTTAATATATACCATTGTATTTTAGAGTAATTTCATGCATTGTATCTAGTACAACTTTTCATGCATTCATAAAAGAAAGAACGAAAACCAACAAAAATTATATATATTTTGTGTGACGTATGCTCTCTGAACTTACTTGGTTTCTAGATGTTCAATTAATTGATTGTGTACCCACATGATAACCTTTGTTAGCGACTTAGGTTAAATCGATTAATGTTGCCTTCTCAAATGATTTTTCATGAAATAAATGGTACCGGAAGGGCGTTAGAGTAATCTAGCGTAATCAAGTCTCTAGACTTTGAATCTCTGGTTCGTAAAAGTAATTTAGTTCTCCCGCTAATTTACTTAGGTTTCTAATCGATCTACCAAAAATGATTAGTGGCGGCTCTAAATTGAATAAACTTCACATGAAAAGCACCTAAGTTGCGATTCGGTAGGACTTAGGAGGGTCCGAATTAGATTAGTCAATTAACCTGATAATCCGTTAACGTGAAATTTCACCGATCGAATTTTTCAGGTCGCGACAGTCTAGTGATTTGGAAACTTATTGACATGGGTAGTTAGGATCCCAATCTGATCATTTTGGATATCGATGAAATGAGGTGAATTGGACTTGGTTTTGTTGAGGGTGGGCGGCCGTGAACCTTGAGGCATGGTGGGTAAGATTATGAATCGTTTGTTGAATTCACTATTTGGTCTAGTGTTGATGAGGCATGGGCAGCTAGAAACTGTGAACCATTCGTACCAAAGGTGGATGAGACGAGTTAATTTGAAAGTTAGGACTACATATGTGTTTGGCCATGAGGTCTTGGGGGCTATATAAGGTGTTTGTAGTCTCGTTCTTGTTTATTTTATTTATATGTGGGCATTCTGAAAATGTGAGTAGCTAGATCATGCCATGAAATGAACTCATGAATAAACAGTAATACTGTATTAGGCACTTGTTGTTAGACCACTCCCTATTCATACAAAAATAGAAAATTTAGTAGCCTATTTGCTGAGCTTTAAACTCACTCTTGTTATTGGACATATTTTCAGATTTTAACTATGCCTATGTCACATGTGGTTCCCTCTACCCATTATGGTACTCCCTTGAGTTATTCCCTTTTTTGGGAGGAGCATGAACTACCTAATTTCCCTTCATTGCGCTTCCTCAAGCATGTGATGGTGATGCTGATAGATATAGGATTGTATGACTAGTTGATGGCCCTCTATTTCATATCAGTTTATGTAGTATAATCAGGCCAGATCTTTGGTCCTCTGCCTTACTCATCTTCTAGAGTCGATGGGAGTAGTAGCAGCGATAATAGCAAGGAATAGAGGATGGAGAACTGTTGGAGGAGCAGATATACACGTAGACTTTTGATGTGGGGATGACACATCAGCTACTTGTTGATGTAGTCATGTGACAATGTTAGGGTATCGATGGAGCACGCCAAACGGGGTTTGTGGAGATGGGGAGCTGATGCTTTTTGATTGTGTCCCACTAGTTTGTTCTCTTTTGACTTGAAAATGATGTACTAAACACTTATTATATATAAAATGTAAGTGTTTTCTAATATGCCGAGTGAATCTTACTATGTATCATAAACCATTAGTGAAACCAATGAGTGAATCTTACTGTGTATCATAAACCATTAGTGAAACCAATGAGGCTATATCCTTTAGGCGTGATTACCCTAATACATGCATTTGTATGATAGCCTCGCTTGTTTGATATTTAACATCTGCATGCACCCTCTATTATATACGTAATATCAGAATAAAACAAAGCTAAGATGGAGGTAGTGAGGTTGGGATGCTACAATATAAGTGAGTGAATTAATGGGGAGAAGATCCAAATCAGGCATCAATTTTAGATTTTAGAACAAAAAATAGAGAATAATCAAGCAATGAAAATATATTCTTATTCGGCTCCATTCGTTTGGTGGAGAATGATGTGTTTCTAGAAAATATTTTTCAGAAAGTCATTTTTCAATATTCAAATGAGACTTAAAAATGGACTAGAAAATATTTTATGCCTTTCGTAGTGATCATTGCTTCGTGCATTCTTTTTAATAGTTATTTTTTCTCTTTTATTTTTATTTTTTTAAAATAAGTAATTTTTATTTTTATTTTCTCATTTCTTTCTTTCTTTATTTTTTTTCTTTTCCCTTCTTCTTTGGCTGGTCATTGGCTATCGCGATATCCAACAATTAGCCATAGACGAGCTCAAGCCTTGCAACAAGCCAGCGAGGCTTAGCCTCACTCAAAGCTTGCCAACATAGGCAACCGATCCAACCTGTGTGAGCCGGAGCTCATTGAGATCTAGGAAGCTTGAGTTTTGCCACAAAGAAAAAGAATATGATTGAGTGGAGAGAGAAAATATAAGGGAACATATCTTCTCAAAATAAAGAAATCATTTTCCCACTTTGAAGGTTCTTTTCTCAAAGTTATTTTCTATAAAACAAACAGAGTATTCAAACCATTTTTAAGAAAGATATATTGTGAGTTGGATTTCTAGTGATAGACTATTTTATTAATTATTTGCTGCAACTTTTGTACCCAGTTACTGATTGCTCACAAATGAATTTAGGCTCCATTTATTTAACAAAAAATTAATGATTTGAAAAAAAAATCCAAAAAATAATCACTTGTATCGCTTTCAAATTGAATGACAAAAACTATATCCATCATTCATGGAGATAATTAAACGTAAATTGTTGTCAATTAGAACAATACAATCGATAAGAAAATGTCTTTCAAATCATTTACTTTTTGTGAAATAAATGGAACTTTGATAGTTGAAATATGGACTACGACCACCATACTCCTGGTTGTCGCGACCTAAAAAAATCGAGCTTTTCAAATTTTAGATTAATGGATTACCAAGTTAATTAGATTAATTAACTTAGCTCAAACTCTCCCAAGTTCTACCAAATCGTGACTTATGGTTCAAGTGATCATTAGACAAAAGATTTTAATTTTTAGAGTCGACACTAATTATTTTGGATAGGTTGATTAGACACCTGAATAAAGGATTGAGACGAATACTTTATTCATGCGAACCAGAGATTAATGAGTTCGGAATTTGGTTACATTAATTTTTCAATTAATGCCATTTCGGTACCAATTTCATAAAAAAATGTTCAATTTGACACTTATGATGATTTTCCATTTGAAGTTTAAAGGTGCAAATCTTTTATTTTTTTATATGACAATGTGAAGAACTAAACTATATGTAATGCATGCCGTGAATGATTTTTTTTTTTAAATATGAATTTTCATTTTTGAGATGTAATCTTAAAAAAAATGTAGTTCAACATAAATATTTACAAGATAAATCACACGTGCAATTATCTACATGATGTGGATTTTTGAAAGATGTAATTTTTAAACATGGCAATGGAATGATATATCAAACAAAATTTAATCAAGATTCAAATCAATCAATTTAGGCAACGGATTTTTTTATATTCTAAATATTAGAATCGTTACCTAATTTGAAAGATTTGACTACCAAATTCAAACCTTGTATTGCCTTATTGATTAGGATCTTAGATCACGACTCCAACAACGGGGATGGATGTAGTTTTATGTCAATGAAGGAGGAATTGGAGATGGTGGCACTTAGCTCCCAAACTTTTACTCTCTAAAACTCTCCTCTAAAAATATGCTCTCATTTGGTTCCCTTTGGATTTTCTTCATAATCCTCTCCCAAAGCGTTCTTTCTTCCTCCTTTTATAGCCTTCTCTTCTATCTCCCTTTCTCCATCTCTATCCACCCTTCTCTCTATCCATCTTCCTTTCTTTATCTCCATCTTTCTTTCTTCATCTCCATCTTCCTTTCTCCACCTCCATCTCTCTTTCTCCACCTTCTCTTCTCTTTTTTTTTTCTCTATCTTCCTTTCTCCATCTTCCTTTCTAATTTCTCCACTAACTCACATTTTTTAGTTATTTGCGAAATATTCCCTAAAGTTTTAAATATTTACATTTTAGTCCTTGAAGTCTTAAGTATTTGCAATTCAATCCCTGAAAAAATATTTCTTTAAATCCAAGCCTTCATAAAATTTTCAACACATTTCCCCCATACTTAATCCAATCGCCCGTCAATTTAAGCTCATATCATCTGCCACAACCAAAATGAGATACATTAATAAATATAAAAAATAATTTAATTATTTATGGCAATAGTCAAAAATTAGGTGTCAACAGCTGCCCCTCTTTGAGTGGAGGCTTGCATCATGGACAAAATTAAAATCAAAATTTTGACAGTGCAAATGATTAAATGATTTTTTGTGGGGATTTTAATCCCATTTTCTATGCAGAGTAAGTGATGCATGATATGCAGAACTATAAATAACATGCGCTAAGACTTCTCCGCTCCAAGGAAATGGATTAGAAAACCTGCACATGGATCGCATATGAAATACCTGTTTCACCAGGTATGTCATAATACTATTGATTCCCTTGATTTTCAAGCTTCTTCTTGTGGTTGCGACGACCTCAAGGTACTAGAGTCTTATCCATTACCAGAGGTTTCCCTCTGATGCAGGACAACACAAGATATGTATAGAGTTAAAATATGTTTTCCGAAATCACAAGAGCGTATACATTGTGAATCGAAAAAGGGCAAGAATGCAAGAACATATACGTTGCAATTTGGAAAAATAAGACCAAAATCATAAGAGCATATCATTATGATTCAGTAAAGGATCAATATCGCAAGAGTGCATACATTGCAATTTGACAAAGAACTAAGATCATGAGAGCTTATACATCACAATTTAGTAAGAGGAACCAAGATCACAAGAGCGTATAAATTGTGATTTGCTAAAGGATCAAGACCGCAAGAGCGCATACATTGCGATTTGACAAAAGACCAAGATCACGAGAGCGTATTCATCATGATTTGGTACTATAAAGGCTAACTAGCACAAATATGAGGGATGCATTACCGAATTGAATTGATGAATACAAAAAGAATATGTCACTTGAATCTCATCAATGCGAACACGAGAGGTCAAAATGACAACTAAAATCAATAAAGTTGTCAATTTGAAAAGGGTTCAGAAAACTTATCTAGATTTTCCAAACGAATGCTCAAGACACAGCTAGGTTGACTGCATCATGCCTGCTTATTCACTTGTGATGCAAATATGAGCAAATCCAATGCAAATGCAACATTATGCGTTGGCAAATCATGCGGGGTTTGTGCTTACATCACAAAACTTCATTGGGGAATTTCTAAATAAGGAAAAATACTTGACCCTTTTGACAAATACTGATCAAGTTGAGTGAGGAACTTTAGTCAAAAAGAACTTTCTCTCACTCTTATGAAAAAACTTTTGAAAGAAAACCCAACCATTAATATAGGTATGAGAATCACTCAAAACTGTCACCATTATGCTTGACAAGGGTTCGAAATTCTCGTAATTAGTATGATCAAACTAATCTGAGAGGTCTTTCAAGAATTGTAATTCAGGCTTGGTCAAAGGCTAAACAAATGGGACTTGTGAGAGTCATTTGGTTAAGAGTCATTTGGCTTTGAAATGAAATGATACTATCAGTTGCATTGGGTTTACAAGTAGGGAACTCAGCGAAAATGATTTGAAAATGATTTTGCTCACACTTCTTCAAGTGATATTTATAAACATTTGAAATTCTACGTTAACTCAAGTGCCCTAAATTTGAAGAGACTTTGGGTATGGGCTGTAACGTAGGTTCAGGTAAGCTTGAAAATGAAAGACCTATTCACAACAAAAGGTACATCATGAATAGATCAGCAATCGTCCATCCTGGACACTTTGAATGTTGCTGATCATGTAGCAAGTGATTCTATAGGCTTTCCACAAACGATCTTTCTTTTTTAGGAACGTCCTTACAAACCATTTCAGCCGAGGTCTTCCTTTTTTTTTTAAGGAAGAGACCTCGTCTGATGAGTAGTTACGCATTCCTTTTTCTTAAAAATTTATTATTTTGCCATCAAGAAATTTTTCTTTTCATTCGTCAGATGCTTTGAGACGACTTCATTTTTATTACAAAGATGACCACCAATTGGTTTTTTAGAAATGAGATCGCCGCTCAAATGGGGTAAGCGAGGGATTAAAGTATGTAGGGATACATAAGAAATGCTCTTCATCATGTCTAAGACACTTAATCTAACACAAAATTCGCATGCAATAAATGTGCTTCAAGATTGATACAAGTGAAAGCAAGAAAATTCTAATTATCTTGGCCTCTTTTGGGAATTTGCCTCAATGTGGGGTTATTCTTGACTGGGATAGAAATGAATTCTCCGTTCAAAGGGGTTAACCAAAGGGGGCCACCTGTAGTATACATGATAGAGGAAATGAATGCCTCTCATCATTTTGGTCGCCATACTTTTCGCGAGATAACCCATTACCTTGTAAGAATGGGATTTTCCACTCAACTCACTAGGGTTTGATATGGAAGACGTGTGTAGAGATGGCTTGCCTTTCATCGTCCTGACATTCCTCATTCAATATGATCATTTTCATAAAATGGAACAAATTGCCTGATCAGAACTCTTCCCCATTGAATATTAGTGATACAAACAAAACCATGCATGAAATTTTGCAATATGTGAGCACCTTTTAAGCATGCAAAATATAGCAATGAATTGTATAGCTTCATGAAAGACTCATGCAAATTCTTAAGAAATGAACTATGTAAGCTTGTTCAAATTTGCAAGAAATTCCTAGCAATGGGGGACTATAGATTGCCCTTACATATGGTTTAGCAAGTCTGAGAGCTTAATCCTTGGATTAGGAAAGACTTGTTCTTGAATTTTTCCCCTGCATAAGGAGAAATGTGTGTGAAATAAATCAGGTAAGGACTCGAGATGCTTTAGCTATCTATTAGAGATAACTGTCATGTCGGTTATATGCCCCTCCTGAACTCTTCATCTAAGCTCATTGGGCGATTCTTCGAGTTGTTTTGAGCCTTCATCAATTCTTCCTGGCTACTCGTGGGTTCATCATTTCATTTCTATTTTTTTCTTTCAGTTTTCATTCATCATTTTTTAAATGTAAACCCCTCCTATCAAAAAGGAAAGAGCACACGTTAGTCATGAAATTAGAAAGGATAATTTGAAATTGATACCCAATTACCCTTCACTTTGAGCTCACCACATTGATGCTTTGTATTTTCCTTTTACCAGCTTCACCGCTTGCCAAAAACAAAACGAGTGAATGAGTTTATTAGCCACTGAGGTTTGAGAGTTTGCCTAAGGTTCTACAGCTGTCTAGGTTGAATTCCCTTAATCTTCATCGGCACTGAACCATCAAAGCCAAGGTTGTGATAAAATACTAACTTTGATTTCGCTCGTTCGTATATTCTTGTCTTCTTCCAAGTTACTTCGGACCATTGTAATCTCCCATGCCATTAGGCCCGCAAGACCGTAGGCGTCCATGGCGGCTTCCTTTCAATTTAAGGGCCAATTTTTGGATAACATAGTCTTGTCGTGTTGGATCAGATAAACTCCATTTTATGACGTCCTTGAGGTAGGTGATAATCTCCTGTAGAGAATGGGATAGACTCAACTCATAATTGAAATAATTAAGGGAGAATTAGAACGATACAACGTTAACTTCTTTGAGCTCGCTTAGGCTTTTCACTCGTAATTTCCTTATTTAAAGCTATTTATCCATTGGCAATGTCCACAAATTAATTTGCCCTAAGTTTTGTTCAACAAGAGAACCTCGCATTTGGGTATGACTATGCTCTTGAAATAGTTTGCAAACTCTTGAAAATGGAAGGGATTCAATTTAGAATTGGAGTAATTAAGGGTAAATCGAAACGATACAGAGTTACCTTTTGAGCTTGCGCGGGCTTTTTACTTGTAATTTCTTAACTAGAAGCTATTAATTTGCCCCAAGTTTGGTTTAGGAAAGGATCCAAGCATTTGATAGGAGAAAGGAAGGAGAAAGGAAATCACTACTTTTTGCTCTTGAATTAATTCTACATATCTAGAAAGCAGAAAATATCCTGCGCAGGGGAATTTTGCATGAAACTATTTGTTCAGGATTGGTTCTGCCTCCTTTGTAGGATCTCCAATGATCAGTTAGTTTTATTCCGAATCAAGTACGCATCGGTAATATTGAAGTACCCGTGATCACTGGCTTCGAAATACAGGCTCCGTATGAATATTATAGCCTCGGAGCTTCATCAACGTTGAACTAGTTGATCAAGACAGTAAGTTCATCGTCAATGCTACTTGATTCGTGGTGATACATCCCCTTTTTCTCGAAAGACATCAATACTGATCCCATAGGATCTATCTTCTCATACATTTCTCTAACAAAACTCGATTCTGCTGGGAACTGACCTAACTCACCTCTCGAACGAGCATTTTCGATCCTCAGATACTGCATTTCGTTAAGGGTGGCGAGGCCACCGCAGTTAAGGTAGGTGGCAGTGTCAAGAGCTTCCCTATAAGTCGTGTTCTCTGCTCGTAATTTTTCATTTTCAGCTCTTAAAAACGCGATTTCACAATGTTCATGTCGAGCCTTCCCTTGGGTTCACTTATTTTATAACCAAAATTTGACTTGTGAAAGTTCCAGCTCTAGCTCTTGGCTTAGTTCCTCTCTTTATTTGTTATCTAGGTTAGGGCACTCTGTGAAGAAATCTTCAAGCTTTTGAATTTGATACTGAGTGTAGCGACAGTAATGCTTTTTTTGATCGTTATTATTGTCGTCATTGTCTTTACTGAGATCTTGGACGTTGTTGGCGGGAGGGTCAGGTTCCATGGTGTTAGTCCCGAATGTAGTTTCAAACTCTTCAAAATCTCTCATATTCAGTAAGTGACAATAGCTCTCAAATATGTTGGGTTGAAACATTCTTGACTGATTACTGGACTCTCAAGGTTTGCTATTATTTCTTGTATTTTCACTCTTTCTGAATTTTTGAGCGACCGTATATACTTTAAGGCTTCCCCTTTTGAGCTCGGATGAAGACTACCAAGGGGACGCCTCTTTTAATATTTAGGCGTGAATTCAAAAATTATATCACCTCCCCCAAGATTTTTGTCTTTCCAACTTTTTAGCATACATCTCATTGGATTTGTCTTCTTTCACCTTTTCAAAGTAGTAGCACCCCTGTCATTATTTCTCCCGCATGTCTCAAGCATTGGTTTTGCAAGTGAGCTTTCACTCCTTTTATGAATGGAGACAAGTTCTCTCTCATTTTCTGCTAAATATACATTGTCTCCCACTCAGGTTTCTTTTTCATCTTCTTTTTCAAAGTGATGGTATCCCCTCAAACTTTTTCGCAAAGATTTTGGATTTGCTTGGCTCGAGATTGCAAACTAGCAGTAAGCCCATGATTCGTGAATGGATAGGGGATTCAAGCTAACAGAGATGACACCGAAAAAAAAAAAGGGCAAATAGGAAAATTTAACCAACAGAGGATAGCACTGTGAAATTAATACTTAACGCAAAGCGGATTAATACTTTTACATTCTCAATTAACCACTCTTCTACCTTGATTCTCTCTTCTACCATTTCAACAATAATGACCGATCTTTCCACGCACATCTT
>JAGVVM010010687.1:0-17105 GCA_019149425.1 Psidium friedrichsthalianum
AAATATCCAAAGAATAGAAAAATTCGAAAAAAAAATTGGGAAAAAATATTGAAAAAATAATAACAACATTGGTAAAATTATGTTGTTTTATTCCTAAAATATCTTATTTTTGCGCTACAGATATCTCTATTTTGCAGGTTGATAGATGTCTCAGGAAAAATTTTGTGCTTATTAAATCGTATTTTCATCATATATTGAAATTTTGTATAGTTAATTAAATATGATTATAAGAATACTAAATTAATAACTGAATGTACATGTCTCAGGAAAAATTTTGTGTAAAATCGTGGTTAGATCTAGACCATAGGATGTGGTAATTAGATCCGAGCTGTTATTTTTAGTCGCCTAATTCAAGGGACGTGGACTAGCCAGGTAGGCAAACGTAGACCATACGATCTGTCTCTGTAATAATAAAAAGTTCGAATATAATAAAAAAAAAATAGGAAAAAATGAACAAAAAAAATCATGAAAAAAAGGGGGTATTTCGGTGAGACAGGGGGGGGGGGGGGGGGGGGGGAAGGGGGGGGCCCTTGTTCGGCCCCCCGTCTACCGAACGGGGCTTGTTCGGCAACCCCACTGCCGTACAAGCCCCATTTTCGTAAATGTTTTTACGAAAACCTAAATTGGTAAAAAACTTAAAATTTTAAACCCATTTTTGTAAAAAGCCCAAAATTAACCGGTGTACTTCCACGAAATCGAAAGAGGGGTCTTTTTAGGAGGAAAATTACCAAAAAGTCTTTAATCTATTACAATTATTTTAATTTAGTTCTAAAATTTTTTTAATGATTCAGTCTTGAACATTTTGCAATTGTGCCAATTTAGTACATTCGACGAATTTTGGCCGATTAGCACTGACGTGGATGCTGGTCAGTCGGCCACCTAATATTTTAATAGTTTTTTAAGTTTTTTTTGAAATTTTTTATTTTTTTTTCTCTTCCCTTCCCTGTTCTACCTCCACTTGATCTCAATGACCATCTAGAGGACAATCGGCAAGGCTCTCGCTTACCTCACCATGGCCAAGCGAGGCCCAACCTCAGCGTGGCTGAGCGAGGTTGAGCCTCACCATGGGTTGCATTCACTTTTTTTTTTTTTAGAATTGTTAATTGTCGATTCTTTGATTAACAATTGAAGAGACATTTGACAATAAACCTATACTTGTTTAGAGAGATCGTCATAATAATTAAAGTGTGTTGTTCACAAAACATAAAAATTTCGGTGAGAGCTACTCCTGTATAATGAGCAAGTATTGTAATGTAGCCAGGGAATCCGCCGTTTCGGCTACCATAATAGTGTATTCCATAGCTCTTCATGGAGTTTCTCCATTATTCTTATGGTTTCGCATTTTAAAAAATAGAAAAATTATCTAAGCGCAATGACCGCGCAATTTTTTTTTTTTTTACCTAAGGTTTTGCTACTTCAGGTCTTTTTAACTGATGTGAGCCTGACCATGTAAGATTGGGTCTCGCCCGGCCATGGCAAGAGCCTCACTGGTTGTCCTTTGCGATCATCGCCAGTCGTCTTCTGTGAGCCGCGTTTGTCGTTCACAATATTGGAAACTCCCGGTCGCATAGGGAAGGGAAAGGGGAAGGGGAAGGAGGAAAAAAAGAGAATAAAAAATAAAAAATAAAAGATACAAAATTTTAAGAACTTAAAATATTATTGAAATATTAGGCCGTCGGCCGATTGGCGTCCACTTTAACGCCAGCCACCTAAAATCCACTGGATGGACTAAATTGGTATAATTACAAAAGATTTAGGATTGAATCAGTTAAAAACAAGTTTAGGACTGAATTAGCACAATTGTAATGGATTTATCCCGAATTGATACGGCTATAAATAAAGGTTAATCTCATCAAAAGGTGTAAATTTTGCCTCCTGATTTACTCCGAATTGATACGGCACATTTACGTACGATCACAATTCCTCTAGAATAGCGATTTAAAATCCCACGTAGTATTATCAGCACATCTTGCCGAATTTCATTTTGAAAAGCCGTTATGAATAGAATCACAACAGAATGTGTTTTCGAGTCACCGATATAAATTTAGAGTATTGATGAGATTAAAAAAAAAAAAGTTCGAAGTATCTATTTTTTATTGAAGAATATTTATAAATTTTTATGAGATTTTCTCGCCCAAAAATTGCAATCATAACTCCTTGTGGAACAGCACATAATCGACAAAAATCAAAATCCAAACAAAACTAAAAATAAAGAAAAGGTAGCAGAGTGAGGACTGATGACCAACCCACCACGATAATAATGCCGATGCGAACCCATCGTTGGTTGCGTGCACGCCGTTCACCAAACATTTCAGCAGACACGACAAGAAACAGATCAAAGCGAGTAGTTTAGGGCATCAGGTAAAACATCTTTAGCAGAAACCAAAACAAAAGCCTAGGCACGAAAAGACGCTCAAGCGAACAAAACCAAGCAGAACTCTAGTAGATCCACCCGTTGAAAAGGATTAGACTGTCAAATGGGCGAGACGGATTAGATTTGAATCGGATTGAAGATAATCCAACCGATCTTGATTCACATAACCCATCTTAATCCTTTTTTATGCAACACCAATTTGAGGAATCATGGCCGGCCCAAACTTATATCCAATCCACCTATTTAATCCACTCGAAATTCTTCTGTGAATATGACTTGTGTATGTCAAATTAACAAAGTAAATTAATAAAATAAAAAGATATTAGCAATTAGATGAAAATCGTTTCTTGAAAAAAAAAATAACCTCAAGATTGAAATACTTACAAAGAACTAAAATAATATGTCTATCCTAAATGGACTGAACCAATTGATGTGGATCAAGTTGTACATTACATACACTATTTCATCTCATATATTTCAAATGCATTCACACAAAAAATTGCAGCAAAAAGTAGGGTGAGCATGATTTTAGGGTAGAATCGGACTCGTGGGGAGCCTATCTAGTTCCAATTTTCAAGGTTTGCAGGGTAAGTTTTAGGTTCCAAAAATTGAGAAACTTATTTTGATGGGCAAGTTTTAGATAGGTGAAGCTTGGAATCTATAATAATTTTTTGCATTTCTCTTGATATATGCCTTTGTGTAAATCTTACGGTTTTTGACAACGCGTATAATTTGGGACAACTAGTTTAAGTTTCCATTTCCGTCGATATTAGATTGAGTTTTTTACTTTGTTAATGTTTCATATTTAATCGTGTATCTAAATATGAGTTGTGGCCGGTGGATTGTAGAAGAAAGTAGTTGTCATTAAAGGTAATGATTCATTGCAATCGTTCAATTAAGAATATAGTTGGAACCTGGATAAAATATGAAATCTGCCCTGAAACTTGTAACAAGATAGAACATAGGTTTCAAAAAATGAGAAATGTGTTTCTAAGGGTGTCAATGATTCAGTTTGGTTTTTTGAGAAAACTAGACCGAAGTGACTCATTAGGGTATAAACTTGAATTGAATCGAATCTCATCCTGAATTGAATATGAATTGAACTAAAAATTTAGTTCAATTCGACTTTTGATTTTCTTTTTTCAATTTTTATTTTTATTTTATTTTTTTCTTTTTTTTTTTTGGGTTCATAATAATAAACACGGAGCATTCTCTCTCTCTCTCTCTCTCTCTCTCTCTCTCTCTCTGATCCCTCGTTATGGGTTTGAATCACTCCTAGCTCCTTTGATCCCTCGTTATGGGTTTGAGCACTAAGTGGAGATCAACAAGGTGAAGCACAGCAGCAATGGCAGTTCCTTGAAGCAGAGGGTCTTGGCCTGGGGAAGGGAAGTGTTGATGTAGAGACTAAAGAAATGAGCAAGGGGTTGCTGGCCCTTTGCACCAAAAAAGGGGGAGGGAAGAAAAGAAAGAAAAATAAAATAATGATTATTTTGGAGATTTCCAGTGTGATTTCAGTTAATCTTACCAAACTAAAATAACCAAACTAAAAAAAACGAATGGTAGTTTTTCAATGACACGATCTGGAATCGCTCACCCTTGGCAAAAACAATAGAAAATCCTCTATGTTAATTTTGTTGGGTGTTCTTGGGCCTCTCTCACCCTAAAAATTAGCTCAAGAGTAACGCTTTCCTTTATACTTATAAGGTGACCATCAGTGATTTCCACAACTACCTTACAATCTCCCCCTCACATATTAGGCCCAGGTCGGAGTAACAACAACTCATATTTCTTGTTTGACTATTAAACGCAGACTTATGGTAAGTGAGCTCTAATGTCAGTGTTAGATGGTTTTAGGCTTCTCTTACCGAAAGCCAATTCAACATGTGAGACTTTCTCTCACAATTGTAAGATTACCATCAATCCATTTCACAATTGATGTAGGAAAACCTTAATAAATCCTAATACCAAAAACACTTTCAAGTGTTACGAGAAGAGCTTGATTAGCTCTTCAGTAGAATTCATAGATGTTTTCTTACTAAGAACATTCACAAAGCTTCCCTTTGTTCCATCTTGTACCTATCATTGACTCAAATCTCTTGAATAGAAAAAATGGATCACTCATGTATTTCGTCTTCTTGTTTGATTAAGGCACTTCTCCTTACTGAGAAAATCACTTATGATGTTTTGAAGATGACAAAATAATCAAAGACTGCTAACATACTTATTGGTTGAGTAGATACATGTGAAAAATACACAAATCATTATGCAAATCGTATTCAAACAAAATGTCTACAGGTTACGAGTTTTCTATAAATGGTTAACATGGCATTTGGTGTAGACGTGTCTATAAGTTGGAGGTACCTAAGTAAAAGGTAAACAAGGCTATATCAAGGAGTTCGGTAAAGTTTGTATGGACCATGGATAGGTGAACAACAAGTTATAGCCATGATGCTAATATACTTGGAATGATCGGGAGATGGAAGCTCAAGTGAAGGTGATTTGCTAATTTCAAAGGTATCTATAATAACACGTCCATGAAGAGGTGTGTTTAATATGTCCATGAAGAAGTGTATTTGAGAGGGCCCCATGAAGAGGTGCTTTTTGAATGGTAACCTTCTTATCCATAATAAGGATAGATAACTTTGAAAGGGTACGAGAGATAATGAATGTTCATATAGAAAACTAACGTGCATTCTTCTCATTGCTCTCTCAAGAACAAACACTCACACCAAAGGCAAATATCGTTACTTTGAGAATTTACATTTGGAACATGAATATCTTCTTCTGTGATCATAACTGGACCATGGTGGGTTGAAGATATGTCAAAGACGCGTTAGTGATTCAATGACATTCTTGGGCAATTCCACAATTGAATATTGATAAAGGTTAGTTGCACTCTTCGATGTTAAAATTCCAACATTGGTATTAGAGACTTGATTAGATTCTCTGGCTTATTTTCATAGAATTATGGCTTGACTGATAAAATTGCTGCATGAACGATTGAATACAAACTGGGTACAAGAGTCAAGACTCGAAGTTAAAAACTGCTCTGTTAGATTTTTTTGTGGATGTTTTGTAGCACAAAAATCATTGTTGAACACATGAACGGAATCGTCTCATTGAGACGAGAAAAACGAGTGGTCGCACATCTCCTACGGAGGCCAGATGCCACCGCCTGCGCTGTACGCATCCCAACGGCATCGGCCGCTAGGCGCCACAACGAAATGTCGCCTGTGTGCAAATATTTATCTAGTGAAAGTTGACTTTGATCATACCATCAGACTATGCTCGTCGATACAAGTAATTTGAGTAGTCACTCGTCTCGAACGGCCACCAGACGCGGCGTGCCGTGATAGTGTTGGCACGTGAGGCCCATACACGCCATGCCCAAATGACACCGGGGTTTGTTGTTAGTGCTAATATCAGTAAGTGGACCCAGACTCGACCCAACTCGAGTTAACCCAACCTAGGTTGACTCGGGGTAAACCGATACCGATTTAGTTGATCGTTGACCCGATTGACTGATCGGCCCAATCAGTGATGAAACCAGTTAGACCAATCAACAATTAAACCGGTTGAACCTATTAGACCAGTTTGGTCAACCAATTGACTAGGCAAGTATATAGAACAGTAGTGGTTTCTTGATGCGTGTATGTGCTCTGATCGGGGTGTTCTTGGCACCTACGTGTTCATATTGAAGAGCTCTACATTGTGGTATATTTCGTTTACATGTTTTAAGTTTTTAAAATTATAAAAATCCATATGGATTCCTAAGAACGGTCATATTTTGGGGATATTTTTGCATTTTTACCTATATTTTCCTATGATTTTGGAAATAAAAAAAAAAACCTAACTTACATGTAAGTGACCAAAAATAGATAAAGTATTGCATGGTTCATAGTTAACATGTATAAAAGGTTACAATATTAGTTCAAAGCAAACTCAAACAATGGTAGGAAATTTATCTTGTATTTCGCTTTTGATTTTGATTGATGTGTGAAATATTTGTATATTAGTTCACATCATGCTATGCCTTTGTGATTACATGAGAGCGTAATTATTTTTTCGAGTGGAAGTTCATAGATTGGTAGAATTTGATGGAATTCTCACCTAAAACTTAAATTTTGCGTGATTTGAACTAAATTCATGATAGTGAGATAATCGTAACACGAAAGCTGAAGGGGAATATAGTAAACTTTCTTTTTGGTGTATTTTATCGAATTATCATTTATTTAGGTTGCCTTTTGCTACAAAATAAATATGTGTGTAAATGTGGAAATTATGCTAGTATTAATTCTGCTCTTATTATGTCAATAAAGAGTTGCATTGACTATGATTTCGGCATCTAAGACCATTGTAGATGACCTCAACAAGAGTGAGAAATTGAATAGCGACAATTTTTGATATTTGGCACCGAAAGGTTCAATACATCCTTGAAAACAAGAGGCTTTGGAAACCCCTAACCACCCATGAATGAAACTGAGCACGAAACTTTTGCTCAGCACAGAAGAGATCAAGAGGATTATCAAGCTTAAATAAATAAAAGCATTGCTTGCATCACATTATTGAGTTGTATGCAAGATTATCTAAGTTTTGAGTTTGAATGTTTTAATAACATTCAAGAAATTTGGGCTGCCCTAAAAGATAAGCTTGGGATACATATGCTAATAAATTGAGGTGGCTTGCCAAGTGTCAAACTTAATGTGTAAGCTCAACAGAGCGAGTCATGCTCTAACTAATAAGCATTAAGTTTAGGTTGTTATCAAGCCTCTTCCTAATAATTCGGAGAATATGAAGATCAACTCAACGTATAATGAGAATATCATAACATTTGATGATATAACATGTCATGTGGAGTTAGAGGATGAGCGATCTATGCTTATGTTGCTCAATTTAATTCGCCTAAAGCTTCAGGTTTCAAACGTAAGTGGAACTATAAATTCAACAACAAAGGGAAGGAGATTGGTCAAGTATCCAAGAGAGTTAAAACCCTCCAATGCACAAAGCAAGGTGGGAAAAAGGATAAGATCAAGATGAAATGCTACAAATGTGACAAGATGGGTCACTTCGCTCATGAATACACTAAGCCGAATGGAGTGGCAAATTACTCCATTACTATAAGCAATGCTCTTGTATCTAGCATTGTAATGCTTATTGAATCACATCCTATGTGGATTGTGGACACAAGAGCAATAGAAAATTTAGCTAGAGACCAAGGAGCATTAATCAAGTATCATCGGATACTACCTAGAGATATATGGATATATGTTGGAGATAACTCTAGAATTAAGGTGAAAGGTATTGACACATGTAAATTGAACTTACATGGTAGTTCAACTCAATTCCTACATGATGTCCTCTATGCTCCTAATATTTGGCGAAACTTGGTCTCTATAATTATCTTTCTATTCTTAACTTATATTTTGAATTTTCATGGTGATTGTGTTGATATAAAGTTTGGAATAGTTGATTATGGTCATAGTTATGTACTGAATGGTTTTATATTTTGAGACATTGACTTTGATGTATTTAATGTCAATGTTGTTGGTTATTTTTTCTTTAATTGCATCTTCCAATAATATAACCATTGATGCCAATGTTTGGCATGCTAGACTGGGTCACATTGGGTTAGAAATACTAAAAAGATAAGCTAGAGAAGGCATTTAAGGGTCACTCGTTAAAATCAATCTACCAATATGTGAACATTGTCTAGCAGAAAAATAACTATAAAGCCGTTTGGTAAAAGGAATCATGCCTGATGTTCCATTGCAACATGTGCATTTTGACATGTGTGGTCCATCAATTGTGAGGTCGAGGCGTGAAGCATCATATTTCATCACAGTTATAAAAGACATCACACGATTCGATTATATTTTTTTGATCTCCCATAAGTCAGAAGTATTGAAATGCTTTAGACAAAATATGAGTTTCGTAAAAAATCAATTAAACAAAACAACAATGACACTAAGAACCGATCGTGGACGTGAATATCTATCTGAGTAACTCGGTCTCTTGTGATGAAAAGGGTATTATAGGACATTTGACTATTCCTTGTATCTCGCAACAAAATGGGGTTGCTGAGAGAAAGAGTTGAACCCTATTGAAAATAGTTAAATCTATAATGGTATAGGGAAATCTATCGATCTTATTTTTGGGAGATACATTTTTTATTTTTTCCTATTTACTTAGCCATGCACCTCGTAAGTCAGTCACTTCCACTCTTTATGAATTATGGACCAATAGAAAATTAGTTTTAACCAATCTACGACCTTAGGGGTGCACAAGATATGTTCATGACTCTTTCCATAAATATGAATAATTAAAATTGTAGAGGTAAGAAATGTATTTTCATTAGATACTTGAACACTTCAAAGAGTATGTGTTCATAGGTGAACAAGCTAATGGAAGTGTGACTAAAATGGAGTCACGAGATGTCGCATTCCTAGGGAATGATTTTCCTAATAGAGGTGAGATTGGTAAAGTTTTCCATTATATCATATGGAAGATCCTAATAATATACCAATTAATGTTGTTGAGAAAATGATGATTGATCTAAACATATTAAACCTAGTGGGAGTGTAGCATCATCTAGTGAACTAAATCAACAAGGATTTCATATTTGTAATAGTAATCGTACAATCATTCTCGGTCGTCATTTTGAGATTGAAGGGAAAACATTTATGATTGCTATATAAATTGATGCTGAGCCTAAGACAATTGAAGAGACTTTCTCATCTCCTGATAAGGAAGAATGAAAAAATCTTTTGAAAGATGAAATAGAGTCTATGAAAGCAAACCATGTATGGGACTTAGTTGATCTACGACCCGAATGCAAGACTATTGAAAATAAATGAATTTTCAAGATCAATCATAGGGTCGTTAAAGCCGTTGAAAGTATAAAACTCACATTGTGGTGAAAGGCTATACTCAACAAGAGGGCATAGACCACGAGGAAAACTTTTCACTAATTGTAAGGTTTATCTCTACACGCCTTATCTTAGTTAGAGTCGCAAATTTAGATTTAGAATTACATCAAATAGATGTGAAAGACAACATTTCTCAATGAAGGACTAGATGAGAAAATTTATATGAAGCAATCGATAGGTTTAATGGCTAAAGATCATAAGCAAAAAGTTTGCAAGATTCATTGTTTGATATATGACCTTAAGCAATCATCTAGACAGTGCTACCTTTTTTTTTTTCATCGAGCCATAATTTTTGAGTTTACGATAATTAAAGAATATTACTGTATATATGTCAAATGGTCCGATGATAAATTTGTGATATCATCATTTTATATGGATAATATTATATTAGCTGAGAATGATAAGGGTTTGGATATCGCCATAAAAGAATGGTTGTCCTTTTATTTTCGAAATGAAGGACATAGGAGAAGCTGCTTTTATATTGGGAGTCAAGATAGAAAGTGATTATTTAAAGTAACCTTTTTGTTTTGTCTCAAGAGTCTTATATTAAAAAGATTCTTGAATGTAACACTATGCTACATTGAAATTTCATTGATACCCTTCTCATACAAGGTGAATATCTAAGCTTTGAAATGTTCTCTAAGATTCTGGCAATAAAAAAGAAATAGAAATTGTTCCTTAATCTAGTGTAGTCAAGAGGTTAATGTAGCAATGGTGTACACTTGACTCGACATTTGTGATGCCATTGGATTAGTATGTTGCTACCAGTCAAATCCTAGTCAAGCACACTAAAAAATAATATATAGCATTTTGAGATGTTTTGAAAGGCAAATATGAACTATCTACCCTATTTCAATGGAGTTATTTATGTTTAATTGTTACTCTGCTACTAATTGGGAGGAGACCTAGATTTATTTAAAAATGCATAGCTCTATGTATGGTGGAGTCTGATTTTAATGGCATGCTTTGGTGTAGTACAAGAAGCAGTTTGGCTAAAACGTTCTTGAAAAAATTTGCCATTGTCACTAATGTTCCAAGACCAGTGATAGTTTATTGTGATAGTGTCGCGACCTAAAAATTTCGATCGGTGAAAAATTTTCAGGTTAATGGATTATCAGGTTAATTAGATTAACTAACCTAATACGGACTCTCCCAAGCCCTACCGAATCACAACTTTGATTTTTTTTATCACATGATTTTAGAATTTGGAGTTGCCACTAATCATTTTTTGGTAGGTCGATTAGAAGCATAAGGAAATTAGCGGGAGAACTAAATTACTTCTACGAACCAGAGATTATGAGTTCGGGGACTTGGTTATACTAGTTAATTAAAACTAATGCCCTTTCGGTACCTTAATTCCATGGATATCATAATTTTGGCAACTCAAGCTTGGTTTACTCCTAAGGCTCTAGTGAGGTGTTCTCTTTTTGTATTTTCACTTTTTAGATGGAATGCATGGATGGTAATGACGCATGGATAAGCAAAACGTAAATAGGCAAATATAGACACTTGAATGTATACATGCGAATGTGGACATGCAATCATGAACATGCGAGCATAGATATACAAATATGACATGTAAACGTGAATATACATTACATGCGAACGTGGACACGCAACTACGGCATACGAATGTAGACATGAGGATGTGACATACGAATAAACCATCAAAAATAGGATTGGCCAGTCGAAATGGCCCGTTTCCTAATTTTTTGGGATTTTTCTGAATTCCCTGAAATTTTCAAGACAATTTACCTATGAGGAGAAAAATCGTCATTTTTGAAAAGATCAGGAAGGAAAATCATCAAAATAGGATTGGCTAGTCGAAATGGTCTGTTTCCTAATTTTGGGATTTTTTTTTAATTTCTTGAAATTTTTCAAGACAATTTGCCTATGTGGGGCAAAATTGTCATTTTGAAAAGATTAGGAAGGGAAATCAACAAAATAGGATTAGCCAATCGAAATGACCCGTTTCTAGTTTTTGAAATTTTTCTTTTGAATTTTTTTTTTGTTTTACATGAATATGCATGAATTAATGACAATACGAATACGTATACGGCATAGCAAAGTATGCATGAGCTATACTATATGAAATGCACATGAATGATATTTTTTTTGTATTTTTGAATGCTTCCCATTATAGGGTTTAATGGTACAGAAATTAAATTGCAGAAAGTAAAGGCAGTAAATAAAGAACCTCCAACGGGTGGGTCGGCCTTCCCATTCTGGGGTTTAATGATACAAAAATTAAATTGCAGAAAGTAAAGGTAATAAATAAAAAACCTCCAATGAGTGGGTCGGCCTTCCCATTCTGGGGTTTGATGATGCAGAAATTAAATTGCAAAAAGTAAAGGCAGTAGATAAAGAACCTCTAACGGGTGGTTCGGCCTTGGCTTGGCCTACCCATTCTGGGATTTGACGGTACAGAAATTAAATTGCAGAAAATAAAGGCAGTAAATAAAGAACCTCCAACGGGTGGGTCGGCCTTCCCATTCTAGGGTTTGATGGTGCAGAAATTAAATTGTAGAAAGTAAAGGCAATATATAAAAAACCTCCAACGGTGGGTCGACTTTCCCATTCTGGGATTTGATGGTGCAGAAATTAAATTACAGAAAGTAAGGTAGTAGATAAAGAACCTCCAACGGGTGGTTCGGCTTGGCTCGGCCTACCCATTCTGCGGTTTGACGGTACAAAAATTAAATTGCAGAAAATAAAAGCAGTAAATAAAGAACCTCCAACGGGTGGGTCAGCCTTTCCATTTTGGGGTTTGATGGTGCAGAAATTAAAATATAAGAGATGAAATACAAAAGATCTTTACACCATCAAATATTGGGCAGAATCTACCGCAATTTGGAATTCGGATCTTTTAAGCGAAAAATGCAGAAAATTGCAATACAAATACGACATGTGAATATGACACGGTATAATCGAAATTCAAGTCAATCCATTGAGGTAACGACATTCTCGAAGATTTTAATGGTTAGGATCATTACTTGATTTGACGGATTTGATTGCCGAATTCGGACCTCGTGTCACCTTATGGATCAAGATTGCGGCTCGAACGACGAGGATGAACTCGTGATTTGTGTTGATCGGTAGAGAAATTGGTGATGGTAACACCTATATTTAAACTCCTACCATCTTCAAGACTCTCTTTTAGAAAAGAATTCTCTCTCTTTTTGTTTTTTTTTCTCTTTAATTTTTTTCAATCTCCCAAAACCCTCTCAAACATTTCAAATTTTCTCTCTAAAAAATCCCCTCCTCCAAGCTCTCTTCTTCCTCCTTATAGCCCACTCATTTATCTTCTATTCTAATTTCTCCACTAACTCTATCTCCCATTCTAATTTCTCCACTAATTCTTCTTTATCTTCATCTTCCCTTCTCCATCTCTATCTCTATCTCACATTCTAATTTCTCCACTAACTGTTCTTCATCTTCATCTTCCTTCTCCATATCTATCTCCCATTCTAATTTCTCTACTAACTTTTCTTCATCTCCATTTTCCCTTCTCTATTCTCATCTTATTTTTTCCATCTATTCTTCTCCATCTTCCCTTCTCTATTCTAATTTTTCCACTAACTCTTCTTTTAGTTATTTGCAAAATAATCCCTCAAATGTTAAGTATTTGCACTCTAGTTCTTGAGATTTTAATGTAAAATTCAACTAAGACCCTTTTACAAAATTAAGTCTTTCTAGATACATTGGGCCAAGATGAAAATTCAAACTATTAGAGAATAATGTCACAGCTCCTAAAAGTGGAAAATAAAAATAAAATGACTTGAATTGGATTTTTTTTAGGGCTGATTCGAGATTATGCTCGTGAAGGAAGATATGACCCCGAATTGTATTTTTTGAATTTGTGATGGCCAACATGAAAAGGGAATTAAAAGAAAAATATTGACTATTTTTGTGTATTTTTGTGGCCTCAAATGTTTTTTTTCCCAAATTTTAATTATTTTTTATTTTTTAAAAAAATTAAAAATACGAAAAAAATGAAAAAATCACTTTTTATTCAAAATTAGTTCCTTAGGCTTGGCCAAGGCTTCCAAAGTTGATTTTTTAATTTTCTCATTTTTTCTTGATTTTTTTATGAATTTTCGAAAATAAAAAATGCTGAAAAATACTAAAATTATGAAAAATCATTTTTTATTCAAAGATGGTTTCCTAGGTTTGGCCAAGGTCCTCAAAGTTGATTTTTTTAATTTTATAAATTTTTATGAATTTTTTTAATTAATTTTAAAGAGAAGAGGTGATTAAAAATCAGGTGTCAACAGATAGTCAAGCAGTCATTACCTATGTGAAAGATTCTAAATATCATGGTGCGACGAAGCACATTGTCATAAAGAATGACTTCATTAGAGAGATACACATATATTGTTGAAAGGTATGTCACCAAGCAATGATTGACTCAATCACACGAGCAATCACCTCAAGCGCTGTAGTAAGCAAGTTAAGATGAGACGACATGTACGAAAGATGTTGGAAGAGCAAATTCGGTACATAGTATTTGTATGTCACCTTAATTGGAATCAAGATGAGGTCTATGATTAATATGTGATAAGATCAAGCATGATAGTCCTACAATCATGTATGTTTGATGGAAGTCAAATGCGAGTGCTTAATTGGACGTTGTTGATAGCAAGCTGATATAGCACTCGACCTAAACATATATACGTGAGAAGCATGTGACTATGTTTGGGTCACCAGATTCGTATAGTGGATATGTTTTGATAAGTGATATATGCTCTTATTAAAAGAGAAATCTGCTGTAGCATATAATTCGTACTACATGTGCAGTATTCGACCGATAAGGGAAACGAGTATAATTATCCATGTTTACTCATCGTGTGAGTTTTTGATATAATTTATGAATTGATTACCTCATTTTGTACCCTATGTTAGTTTTGACTATATTTTCAAAGTGACGGATCAATGTTGCTGCTTTAGCATGTGAATGATAGTCATGAAATTAATATGGCTTTATGAAATGTGTCTAGGAAAGCAGTCGTTCTGAAATGGAGAGAGTCATGAATGCGAAGGAAGACTATTGTTGTTTTACATCTACATATGTTTTTACTGGCCGATCAATTAGATTGCATTTGTGAGTGCGGATATAATTGTAAATACATAGTGGGTAAATAATAGTCAAGTATAGCCTTTAAGGGATATGTATACTTGGATTGATATAATAAAAATATGTTTGGGGTACTATGTGACATTGTTTTTCTTTTTAGGGTTGTAGCTTTTATGTTTCATAATAGGTGCATAAATGAGTTCCCAATACAAGTGTACTTACTGATCGCACGATGTATTTGCAAGTATGAATTGTTTCTAAAGTAGACAATGTTGATTGCCTTTCTTTATTGATAGAAGATTATCAAGCCCTTCTTGTCCAAGTGGGAGATGTAATAACACATCCATGAGGTGTGTTTGAGAGACCCCACGAAGAGATGTCTTCCGAATGGCAATCTTCTTATCTATTATAAGGATAGATAACTTCAAAGGAGTGCAAGAGATAATGAACATTCGTACAGAAAACTAACATACGTTCTTCCCATTGCTCTCTCAAGAACAAACACTCACACCACAAGTAAATATCATTACTTGTGAGAATCACTCGTCATTTACTTTATGGAACATGAATATCTTCCTCTATGATCATATTCAGAACATAGTGGGTTGAAAATAGGTCGAGGACACATAGGTTATTTGATGAGATTCTTGGGCAATTCCGCAATCGAACATCAATAAAGGTTAGTCAAATTCTTCGATGTTAAAATTCCAATAGTATCTAAAGTATGAAGTGACAGACTGATGAAAATTGGAAGGACCTTTTTATTGAGTTGAATGAATCATGAAGAACGAGAAGTTCGCGGAGATTTAGCGGTAAGATGCATGCGTGGATGAGTGATTCCGTCAGTAAGACTTTTTGTGAGTTGTGTGATGTAATTGGTGAGGACGGAATGAAGTGTATGAATGGTGTATGGGGAATTTCGGGAATATATGTTTGGATGAGTATATCAAGCAATAACGAACCGATAGAATACGATTATCATCAAGGCATAAAGACGCATCACTAGCCAAGGATAAAGATCAGGATTGGATGGAAGCTTACCACCAATGCCTAAAGGTTAACCATTAGTCAAGGATAAAGAGTTTTTGGCTCATCACTTAGGAGTAATCCACTCTCCAAGAATAAAAATACCGAGGGTAAACAATTCAACTCATAAAGAAGAATTCTCATTCATTCAATATTATCCCTTACAATAGAGAACTCTCCTCATTATATAGAGGGACTTAGAAAATATAAGAACAATAAAGACATGGGGATTAGACAATCATGGGGACTCCCTGAACAGTAAAGTAAAGACACATGGGAACTAGAAAGCAATAAAAGCCCCAGGAACCAGAAATTATAATGAAGGACCTAGGAACTTAGAAATGCATTAAAGACATAGAAACTAATTCTTCATCCTTCCAAACTCGTGCTCCAGCCTTGACGAGCAACTAACGCCTTGGGATATCTCTAAATAACCGAGGAAATGACCTAGATTAGTCTCCCATTGATATGTTCTTGGTTCCCAATGAAATCAGCAACGTTCTTGGAGAATCGATAACTCTCTGGTTGGCACATATTGAAACATGTATTATCAATCCAACATAGCAAGTTGTAACCATAATCTGTCTTGGCCCCAATGAACATAGACTTTATTGTACTTCGTTGATGGAACCATGTGGAACTCAACTATTGTTCTGATAAGTTGGATGCCCCCGAGACAAGTTGAATAGCTTATATAATCTTAGATCACTGAGATACTGAGAAAGACCAATGAAAAGTGGTTGGATATAACTAGGAAGCCTGATATGACCAGAGTTTGGGTGTTGGCAATGTTTATACTAGAATATTATCAAGGCGTTGAATATCATCAATACTACGATGGCCGAATATCAATGAGCACATGTTCTAGCTGCGACGAGATTCTAGATACGATCTTCACCTGTCTTGGCTCCACCTCTTGGAAAGAGACAGTGGAGAAGAAATGTTTTTATAAACGCATAAAATCAAGCTTCAATTATTTATAGGGAAAATCAACCATAATTAAAAGGGGTGTTTTCCTAGTATATCTAATCTAATCTAATCCTCGCTGATGAAATCAGCCATCTTGTTGATCAATTGCTCAGCCCTCTCGTTCTTGGTAAACAAATGAAAGCAATGTCCCTCATCCTTAGCCACCTCAAGTTCCGCTTTCCCTTCCATTCGCTCCCGCACAGCGTCTCATAGTACTTCACCCCTCTATCCCTCAGCCAATCCTTCTCCGCCACGCACACCAGCACCTTCTCGCACGCCATCTTTGGCAGGTCGGGGTCGACGGCTGGGTTTAGCTTCGGGTCATCATCAAGCCCGGAGCTCGTCGGGCACATGAACTTGTACATCTCGTCCGTCTCTTTGCCTCCGAAGAAAGGGTGCACGATCAGCATGCCCTTGATCCTGACTCCTGCCAATCCAACCGCACCGGCTCGGACCGCCACGTACTGGCCTATGTTGGCTCCAGCGCTCTCCCCCACTAGGAAGACCCGCCCGAGATCTGCGAACTGGTTGAGCCATGGTTCAGGGCCAGATCCGCCCACATGGCCTGCGATCCACTTTAGGGCTTCGAACGAGTCCTCGTAAGCAATGGGCAGTGGGTTTTCCGGGGCCAACCTTCAATTACCGGAAGTTATCATAAGTTATGTTGGCACACGGTTACAACTATACATACAACAACAGCATCGCTGTAACTATAGTATTACCCCGTAATGTTTTT
>JAGVVM010010688.1:0-11725 GCA_019149425.1 Psidium friedrichsthalianum
TGTGCCTCGTCTCCGCACGAGTCATGCATTCGATGCGTTCCCGATCGGTCTCGTCACATGCGTCATGCATCGGGCCGTTCGGTGGCGCCTCCGCGCTGAGTCGTGCATCGGCCGTTATCGGGCGCGGCTCGGCATGAGTCAATGGATCGATCGATTCGCCGTTTCGCATGAGTCCGTGGCATCGATCGGTCCGATCGGATCCGCTCTGCGTGAGTCGTGTCACAGATCGGGCTCGATCGGCGTCCGCTCAGCATGATATCGTGTCATCGGTCGCCGAGTCGGCCGTCCCCCATGAAATGCATCGGTCGAGTCGTCCGTGCCCCCATGAGTAAGCATCTGGTCGATCGGTGCCTTCAATTGGCCGGGGTCATCGGCGTAGCGTGCTGCCGAAAGCTCACGGGTCTGCCCGAGCAACGCAAGTCATGGCCGAGGCGAACATTGGCCGCGGGTGGGTGCGAACGATCGTGGCCCAGCGAATCGGCCGAGCCGGCGCACGGGTCTTGGCAGTGCCAATGCACGCGCGATGCGCCCGTGCGGAGTCGGACCCCCTCAGACGCGCGCGATGCTCGTGACCCAGAGCGATATTAGCCGAGTCGCCCGTCGCTGCCGGGCAGTGCAGCGGGTCATGGCCGAGGCTTCTTTGCCGACGCACGGGTCGTGCATCGGATCGAGTCGGCCGCTCCGTGCATGGGTCAGGCATCGGTCTGAAGTGGACCTTCAGCATGAGTCCGTGCATCGGGTCGAGTTCGCCGTTCTGCATGAGTCGTAGGCATACGGTCTGCTCGAACCGTGATCGGTGTATTCATTGACACGCAAGTTCCGACCGAGGTCCTTATTTCGAATCATTTCATTCGTCGCGATTGAATCCATATCGTGTTTCAAAAAATTTTTGGAACTTCAAGAAATGGCCTGCCATTGTTTTCCCCATCTCCCAAGTATTTTTTTTTGATGAATTTTGTATTTTTTTTAATTTTTACTTTGCCAATTTTTTTTTATAATATAAAATCTGGTTTGGCGAAATTTTTTTCGTTTCTACATTTCATAATTTAGTTCACATTTTTCCTACACATCCCTTGCAAAAAAATCGCATCCAGAACTAATCTCATATTCTACATTTTTGTTGAGACCGTTGGTGCATCTGTCAGCATGGTGAATGTCTACTCCTGGCTGGAGAAAAATGCTCATAATGAGGCTCTTTAGGGGGGTGAGGTGTCTTCGTTGGTGGTGTGACCAGGGCAATGTTTGACGCTGTGCAAGATCCAGGCTTAACGGGCACACAAATGAGCTTTCATGATCACATACATATCAGAACAAACGGAGCATCTCTACGCAAATAATATGACGACCCTTGCATCGCGTGGCTCCCCCTCACGCAGGCATTCATGTCCGAGAATTGCATGGGTCGTGGTCGGCGACTTGTCGGGCCATTGGCCGAGTCACCTCCGGTACGCGGCCCACGCGAGCTTATTGTTGGCCGTGTTCGCCGAGCACGCGGGCCTTGGCTATGAGCGAGTTTGACCGAGAGCAACGTCTCGTTGTTCCGACCAGGCCACTTGGCCGTACCCATTGGCCAGCAACTCCGGGCCCTTGGGGTCGAAGCGAATTTTGGGCACGCCATCTTTAGGTCATGAAGTATGGGGACACATAACGACCCATTGAGTACATGAATGACGCGTACGATCTTACTTTGTGTACGATTAGGCAAATGGATCGGCGATGGTTTGACAGTCCACGTCAGCTCAAGATCACTACCATACGACACCGAGATGACGTTAACAGGGTCGAGGGAGGCGGGAGATTGTCGGCGAGATACAAAAAGGCATCGAATCAAGCGACGATCGCCATGATCGGAGCACAACCTGAAGATGACCTCGCTCCAGTCCCAGTGTCTACGTTGCGGTGATCCATGATTTTTTGAATTGGTGAACGACCCTTCGAGCATCGATGAGGTTGCCAACAATCATGTCGCGATTCATATGATGTCGCGCAATGATTGAGTCCCGATCGAGCCAATATCAACCATGGACCGAGGCCATGATTAGCCAAGGGGCGGGGAGATTGAGGCCAAGATTCGGCAGGAGATTCAAGCGGATGACTAAGCCATGGTCGGGACGTATGATCTGATTTTTTTTCGCGTCTAGCGTAGCGGATGCTGGCCTTGTTGAATGGGTTCAATAGCGCTCTTGAGTTCTCATGCTCAATGAGTCATGGATTGGTCGCGCTTGGTTTACTTCCTTCCATGTACTGCGTGGTCCGTGTGGAGATGATAAATGTGTGTTGTTGGCAGGCGCCGTTGCTGTGTGCGCACTCGAACTGCTTCCACACCTCGATGCTCGTAAAAAAAACCGTTTGCTCCACAGCTAAATGTGATGCAAAAAGCGGGGTTCCTGTGTTGCATACGTTTATTGTGACGAAATCTGTTGCCTTGTGCGTTGTCCCTTCTCAACGCGTCACGTGCTGCTCTTCGGGATGCTCGGTTGAATACCTGCATGAAACTCCGCGGTTAAAAACCCCGATGTGCGGCTGCCGCGACCGTTTGCCCCCATGGCGAGAGCCCCGTGTGTCCCTCGCCCAAATTTGAGGGACAGCCATGTGCCATTGCTGCGGCTCGGGTGCTGAGGGCTTAGAGCCCTCACCCAATGCAGACCCCCCGCCCCCCCACGGGCTGTGCGACCCTTGCCCAGGGGTCAGTGACCTCACCTATGGGGCCAAAGACATCATTGGCCCTTGGCCTATGGTTGCGGTGCTGCCGGCAACCCCTAATAAACAAAAAAAGAAAACTTTCAAAGAAAAGACAGTAAAAAAAATTTAAAAATTGCACGTCCAACACCGGGCGACGCCACACGTCAACGTTGGCCGGGGTCAAATGGACTGAATTGGCCTAATTGCAAAAGCTTTAGGCCTCAATGGTGAAAAAAAAAGTTTTAGGGTTGAACCTGGCACATATTACACATGGTTTAGGACTTTTTTGGCATTTATCCCCTATAAGTGTTACACGAAAGATGTTTTTATTGTAAAGGCAATGTTTTCACGTAACTCCCACCTCGATGATTTCAAATTCCTGATGATGCGCGTCCAAATAACGGGGGGGAAATTGACTAATTGGATTCATTATTGTAGCAACTTACGTTAGGCGAGATTTGAGAAGGGCAGGCAAACATAAATTTCATTTCTTTAATTCACTGAAGGCTCGCGGCATGGGCCGTTCCCAGGTTTACTTGAAGAGCAGTAGCACAATCAAAGGGCGCACATTTGTCCATTCATTATCGCAATCTTCTACGCCGGCCGGAGATGAGACCGTGCAATGCGACCACACCCTCTTCCCTCCTTGGGATAGAATCCTCCGGGACGCACGTCGTCGCCGCTTCCGTACACGATCCTCAGTATCTCCTCCGGCGTCCGTCGTACGCGACCGAGTACTCGTCGCCCGCGAGCACGTTCCCCGTGATCTCCCTCGGCGCCTAGGTTTGGGGGCACGACGAGGCCCTCGTCCTTAAGCCCGTCGTGCCCGAGCCTGTTCCTCAGCTCCCGACACCGGTCCGTGAAACTCCGCCACGGTTATCCCGTACGGCTTGACCTCCCAAGCTTTCCCGCTCCGTACACAGGAGGGCTCGGATCACCGCATCCTGACCCGATTCCACGCCGAGAAGGCCCGCGACAAGCTGAAAAGCGTTCACTAGACGGTCCGAGGATTCATGGGCAAGCTCATTAAGATTTGACAAAGTAGATAACTCGTAGAGTTTGATTGTCCTGCTCATACCCTTTTGGAGACAGCACCACCGAGTTTGGGGTTTGCTCCAACATAGCCCTGAGGCCAACATAAGGAACCAAATAGGAGGCAAGCAAGAAGTTAAATTTCATTGGCATATGGGTCGAATGGAGGCTCCAAGCATAACCAAATGCTTTGTCTCACGTGGCAATAAGGGCCGCGACAAATTTCAAGCAGTGGCCTTTGGAAACCCCTTCACTGTCTTCTTGAATTGCCCGCATCGATTCAAAGATACAATGAAAGAATCCCTAAAATCTAGGTTTGGCAATGAGAACTAGGCATCAAAGTTCCTCTCTACTTTAAAAGAGAAAAAAAAAATGAGAATGAGCATCAAAGCTTGTATAATAATTTACAAAAAAGAAAGACATGGGCATGACATATCTAATGAGAGGACACTTCAAGTGACAACTTCTTGGAGAGCGAACTGCAAGATGATATCCTTCAGGAGAGGACCCAAGTTGGCAGCCCTAGCTCCAATTGGAGATGGACCTCCATGGTCCGTTTGGGGCCACCTTGTCCAGCCATACCCCAATGAGGCATACAAGAAGAGCTCCGCCTCAAAGTACTCCAAATTCAGGGGAAACTCCAGCAGATCCCCGTCGCCCTCGGACTTTGTAGACCATGGGGGAACTCGAGGTCCATGCAGTTCGAGCTCGGATGACGAGGAGGAAGAAGAAGAAGAGAGCCATCGAGGTGGTGGAGCGGGCGGTGTGGAGCGGTGGAGAATAAGTTGGTGAATGCCATGAGCTAAGCTTTGGGGTGTCCTGTTCTTATCGGGCGTTCGTGCTGTGCGAGTCTCAAATTTTGGTTGTGCGCACATATATGAGGGCTGCGGGCGATGCGAAGGAGGAAAAGGTGATGCGTGCTTGTCAAGGACAAGGGATTGCCTACGTGGGAGGTCACGTGAACAGTTGTGGTTTGGGAGGATAATTCGGAAGGGGTCCTGTTCTCCTTTTGTCTTTGGTTTGAACTGGAAATTGTCTCTGCATGGGGAAGTGGCCTTTCCCTATTTTGGGTAATTTCCCTTTGGGGCCAAGAACATAAAAAGCGCAAAACTCTAAGGTTTGGACCTAACGAAGGCATAAAGGGCTTCTTCTCATGCCTCATCGGGACCTCGAAATCCCCTCAAACGTAAAGCAAATCGAAGGTCTTCCCCCACCATCAGGGAAGAAAAATATATGATTGGCAATTATAAGTGGAGGGCGTGCGGGCACCAGCACATTAAAATAATAAAAGTATCTGTGGAATCCGCCTGCAGAGACCCTTATAGAAGAGAAATCTTTCTTCTTTGGTGAGGTTAACCATCGACCTACCAAGGATCCAGAGAAAGCCCACGTTGCCCTTTTGGAAATCGAGGGTTATTTCTTTTTTGGCAGAAAAATTCTACGAATTATGAATTGATGTTATCACTAGGTTAAGTTCAGCGACTCAGCTAAACTTGGCTCTTAGACACTTATTTAGGAAACAGAGATTTCTTCATTGCCACTTAGGATTGGAAAAAAATGTATCTAACGCCGGCACGTGTGCCGGCTCGTAACTCTATTTAACGCTAATGATTGCGGTCATTATAGTTGATCTTCCGCGGCCATTGACTTAGAGAAAAAAATAAAATAAATAACCTAATACGAGGTTAAAACTATTGATAGTAGGATTATGTGATTACCAAATGGTGCTCCTGATTGGAAATTACCTTATAGAAATATCATGAGTCAAGGGGTGCGATTTGTTTGAAATTTGCAAGTGTTTAGAAGTCACCAATGCATGGCTAGGATTAAATTTAAATTTGTTTTCTGGCAATGCAGGCCATGACCCTTCACTAAATTAGAGATAATTGCATTGGCGAATGATTTAACGAAATATCTTATTCTAAGGCCAAGTGCAGTAAGCAACGAGGAGTATCCCTTCGTACGCTCTATGTTTATTGGCAATATATCATATCTTTGATCATCTTAGATTTTTTTTCAGTCTTCGTGTATTTACGCAATGGAAACGTAAACAATGACAATGCCTAAACCCTGTTGATAGTATAAAGCTCCAGAAATAGAAAGAAATCTCATTCTTATTGGGAAAATTACCAAAAAAGTCATAAACCTATTGTTATTGTACCAATTCAGTTTTAAAACTTTTTTGTGCCAATTCAGACCTAAACCTTCTGCCTTTATGCCAATTCAGTCCTTCCGATCAATTTTAGCCGGAAATTGACAATATGGACACTGGCCTCTACCCGCCTTCCTACATGGCATTTTCAGCGCTAATATGAATATTTTTTTTTACTTTTTTTCTTTTTATTTTTTTTTTGTTAATGGCCAACAGGAGGCTGCCAGCCACCGGCTATTGGGCGAGGGCTCCACGAGCCCACCCCTACCACGGCAAGAGTCGTGGCCCTCGCCCAATGGCATGTGGAGGTTTCCAGGCCTCGGCCAACCACCAATGGCCTCCTGCTGGCCATTAACAAAAAAAAAAAATAGAAAACAAAAAAGACATAAAAAAAAAATCAACATTAGTTCTGGAAATGCCACGTGGACTATTAGCGTCCACATCATCAATTTCTAATCAAAATTAGCTAGAAGGATTGAATTGACATTAAATGAAAAATTTTAGGACTGAAATGACAAACAAAAAATGTTTATGATTGAATTGGCACAATTACAATCGATTTATGACTTTTTTGGTAATTTTCCCATCTCTTATATGATTAAGCCATAAAATTCTAGTGGATGACAAAAAGGAACAAAACCATTCATTAATATATATTTATTAAACAAAACCTAAGAGAAGTCCATCCATATTCAAAATAAAAGTCTGCATAACCGCTTTCCGTTATGCTTTCTCCGAATATATTTTTTTTTTATTTTGGATTAACTGTATGATAGTCTTAAATTTGTTGTAAAAGTGCAATCAAATTAATTGTGAAACTTGTCAAATTGGTGCTATTACGGATCTTCGTCAACACTTTCTACCAATCAAATTGGAAGGAGCTAAAAGAAAGGTACTAGATTGCACTTTTGTGATTTAATCGCACTTTCTAAAAAATTCAATCCTTGGTTGCCCTTTATTGACAAATTTTACATATTTGATCCATTTATTTTTTTTTCTCCTCGGAGTGGCTCTTATATTTCAATGTGTAATCTCTCTTCTTCTTACCAATTATCTATTTCTTTCTCCATTTCCATAAAGTTACTGTTGACTTCTATCGACACCAGGCACAAACATTTATAAAAAAAAATATTATTGGCCCAAACTAGATCGCGACAAATACACTTGACCGGTAGGCCCAACACAAACTCGTTAACAATGAAGGCCACAGCAATACGATTAACCCACTAGACCAATTGATCCTGAGGAGGCCATCGATCATGTCGTTCCAATAGACATATGTTTAGTGAAGTCCATGACATGTGGCCACGATCGATTGACTCGAAGTATGCATTAAAGATTTAGTCAAAATGATCTATCGACCAAGGAGTCATGAGCGATTACACGTGATTCCTAAAGTAACATGTAAGCCAAGGCACTAAGAAATTTTTGCGAGAAAGATCGGGACGCATAATGGAATGAGGTAGGACAAGTACGAGGGCAGTTACGAATCATTCCTAAAGTATTGTGCGAAGTTAAGACATTTAAAATGACTAATGAAAGATATTGAAGGAATCAGAGGAAAGAGCGTTTCCTAAAGACGCTCGCATAAACCGGTAATACAACACGCGTAAGAATCACACAACACCAATCAAGATATCGAAAATCGCAAACGGCATATTATATTTAAAAGCAGAGAAGATCATTCCTCACATATCTATTTGTATTAGATTTTGTCCAAGTTTGAATTTCAGTTCAGATTTTATTATGATTCCATGTTTCAGTACTCATCTCTCATTTCTTAAAAAAAAAAAAAAAATTTCCAGTCATATCTTGTAGGAAAAGTACAAAAAAAAAAGTTCTAAATATATTGTACTTATGTCAATTCAATCATAAACCTTTTAATTGTACCAATTTAGACCTAAATATTTAATGTTTTTCCATTTGAGTCTATCTAGTCAATTTTGACCGAAAATCTCCAACTGGATGCTAGTTGTTCAAGGTGGCAATATTGATGCTAACATGAATATTTCTAGTAATATTTTTACATTTTTTTACATTTTAAATTGATTTTTCTAGGTTCTTTTTCCTTTTCATTTTTGTTTTCTTCTCTTTTCCTTCTTTTCTTATATTTTCACTGTGGACCAGCAAGGGTCGCCAGAACTTGTCGACCACAAGGTGAGGACCACAAAGCCCTCACCAACCGTTGGGGAGGGTTACGGCCCTCGCCCTGCCTCTTCAAGATTGTGCCGAGGCCATTGCAGACGCAGGACGAGGCTAGCTCAACATGGCCTCGCCCAGACCATCACAGCCATGGGCAAGGCCACCTCACCCCATGACCGGTGAGCTCCGGCAACCCTCATAGACCACAATGAAAAAAAAAAAGAAGAAGTAAAAGAGATCAATAGAAAAAATTAATAAAAATGTTATCCACGTGAAAGTTTCAAGTTAAAATTGTTTGGATAGAATCAATTAGCAAAATGTGAAAAGTCTTAGGATTAATTTAGTACAATTAGAAAATTTAGGATTGAATTGACACATATGCAATAAGTTTAGGATTTTTTTTGTACTTTTTCCAATATTTTGCAAGATTTTCGCTCTCTTCACACTTCAGTCATCTCCATGAAGAAGTGTTTGTTCAAATTTAATAATCGAGCAAGTATCGAATCCAAAAATGTATGCCATCTGTTCTGATTTACTAAAGTCTGATGAATGATTTCATAATTTATTTCAATATATAAGGTTTAACTTTTAGTCTAGGTGGCATCGACACACGATACAATACGACAGGACACGACATGCCGACACGTGATTTCTAAAAAAATGAAGAATTTTGACGCTTTGGGACACTTTTTGTATGTGTAGGGATTCAGGATTATTTTTATTTTTATTTTTATTTTTTGCTAGCTAAGTATATTAATTTTAGGATGACTAGATATATAACTAAAGTATATATATTTTTAATAAATTAACATTTTGATCCATGATTTGTTTAAAATACTTAAAATTAACCCGTGCATGTCGAAATGATATATTGAGATTCTGGACTCGTGTATCGCTGGCGTGTCTAAAGAGCTGATCACATGTCAATCACATGTCAAAAAGTGTTAGACGTGACAGGACAGGAAAGTCTTCGAAGAGTGTCGATATTTCCTAGCTTTAGATAACTCAAACCCTCATATGAGACTAAAGTTAGTTAAATATCATTATTTTAGATAAAATTTATACGCCACCTTTTAAAAGAATGACTTCACTTTAAATCGTTATTTAAAAATTTCCTTAATATGATTTTTGATAAATTATTAAAAGATTTAAAGTACGGTGAATTAGGCTTACTTGTCGACATTAAAAAAGGAAGAAGAAGCATATGGATGATTACGCATCATCATTACATGCAACCCCATACACACACAATTTGACTTTCACATCCAAATTCAAAATCCAAAGCACCAAGCCAGCGCCATCCTCCAAATAAAGGCCAAAGCCGTAGTCATCGCGGATCCACGTTACGTTGCCTTCCTCGTCTCCACCTCCACCTCCATCTCTCCATCTTCATCTTCATCTTCATCTTCATCTTCATCTCCTTCCTTGAGGATGGCCCTCCTCACGGAAGAGATGAAGACCAAAGCCGAGGTCTACCACGGCGACGAGATCTGCCGCGAGAAGCTGAACCTCCTCCTGGCGGAGATCGGCCTCCCCAACGGCATCGTCACCGCGTCCCAGGAGATCGAGGAGTACGGCTACGTGAAGGGCGTGGGGCTGGTGTGGCTCAAGCACCGGAAGAGGGCTGAGCAGAAGGTGGCCGACAATGTCGTCGTCTCGTACGACACCATGGTGTCGGCCTATGTCGAGCCCCACCGGATCCGCAAGCTCCGCGGGGTGAAGGCCAAGGAGTTCCTCAACGTCTGGGTGAAGCTAACCGAGATCCAGGTCGAAGGAGGGGGTGGCTCGCCGGCCACAGCCAAGCTCACGATCACGTTCAAGACCCCAGTGGGGATTTCGCGGTCCTTCCCGGTCTCAGCGTTCGAATAGCGACGGCAGCGGCAGCAGTGGAGACGGCGACAATCGGTTCGAATTGGGTAAAGAATCGTTGATAATTTGTATAAAAAGAAGGTACCCAATAACATATCATCTAATTTGATTTATTAAAAGGACTTTTGCTGCCTGTTCTCTCTATTCATTGTACATTAGATCCAGATGACTGGTTGCTCAATATAACATATTAATTTAGCGAATTGATCAGAAAACACGGTGACTAATTGCATTTAGGAAATAAAAGAGATTGTGGAGAAGCTTTTTCTTAGTGGGGAGGTTTCCTAAAAGATGCGACCCAAGGAAAGAATATGCTTTCACTTTGGAAAGGACACTTGTTTTTGTTCTCTTCTCCACGCAACCACACGATGAGCGTACGTCCATTAATTTGTGTTGCAATCCGTGACGCTAAGGAAACTTTCCGTTTCGTGATTCCTCTATAATCCGATTTCGGAACTGTCAAGATTAACGTTGGCATCACCGTTTCCTCTTCATCGTATCCTTTTGTTTTGTGCTGCGCATGAGACAGGAGATGTCGGTAGTCGATCCGATGTAGTGTGTTGAGTGAATTTATGCCTTCGTGAAGTTTTGATTTCGTTAGTCGTAGTTTTATACTCAGATGAGAATTCACATTGACGCATCGAATGATATCCTATCCGGCCAGGGGCAACGCCCCACTAGCCCTCTTGCTGGTTGTAAACGGCCAGGTCAATAAGATTTTGCCTAACAGTTGGAGCCGCTCTGAGTAGAGTTCCTACTCCGTGATAGGGATATATATGCCCAAGATCGAGGCTAGTACCGTTCTTTCGCCCTCACACTCGCATTCCCCGGCTATACTGAAAAGAAAAAGGAATGTCAGATCAACGTATAGCCTCGGTAAATGAAGTGACATGCCATCCAAAGAGCAAGCTTGAACAAAACGAAAAAGGTGGTTGAGGAAAAGTTGAAGCACTTGTGCATGGCACATCGGTATTCAGATGCATGACATGGGGGATCTCGGCACAGCTATAAGCATACCGTGTGATCCACGACCAGATGTGTACGTGACCAGTATCCCATTTTGACTACTTCGATGCATTCCAAGAATCAACATCAAAGACACAGAGGACCACCAAATATAACATATTGCTAACTGTGGTTCGCAAGCACTCCCGAATCTGGCACATTGATCGTCAACTGCCTGAGACACTAGCCGGATTCAGTGGCTCAAGTTGCAGTCACACAGAACTTTCTACGATAACTAGACGTATTCACCATCCGTAGTGAGCTAGGAGCCTATACATAAGTCAATGGATCAGTCCCACACCTTCAAAAAAGGATCAGAAAATCAAGAAACGAACCACCGGGGTCGGCCATTGCAAGATGTGCACAACAGCATCATGTTGGACCAAGTAATGAGTCAGGAGTAAACTTACAATTGAAGCAAAGGCCAAAAGTTACTGCACAGTTGACTGGTTCAAACAGATCTACCACCCTGAAAACAAAAAAATTAAACCAAGAACCACATCTTAAGATCATCATTTTCGTCGACCCAAAAAAAAAGATCACCATTTTCAAAAAAAAAAAAAAACGCCGCAAACAGATGCAGTGAGCTACTGGTGATAAAACAGATGCTCAAAGTTTTAGATAACTCGTACAACATAAAACAAACAAGTTCATAGTCTGATCCACCTATGATCAACTCATTGAAGTTCGTGTATGGTATATATCGAATGTAGCATGCTATCTCTGTGTCAAAGAATTAAATGTTCAGAGGAGCTGTAGTTCATCATACCCTGGAAGTGATAACCCATCGACCACCAATCCATTCTTGATTTTTTTTTTTCAGGGGGGAGGGGGGGGGGGGAA
>JAGVVM010010689.1:0-17359 GCA_019149425.1 Psidium friedrichsthalianum
AGGAGAGACAGAGGACGACAAGGGTGGGGCATGATGAGAGTGAGAAAATGGCGTTTAAAAGAGCGATTTTTACACTCGGTCTTTCTTATAGGGTCGGGTTGTCGCAAACTCCTAAAGCGCCAGACTCAGGTGGGTGTTGGTTCAACATTTCAAATGGGCCTTTTGTGTGAAATGCAAATGTCCTTAGCCAAAGAGCTGTGGGAAAATGCTATTGTGTTTTGGAAAAAAACTAAGATTTCAAACGCCGGGCTTTTGGATTAAATATTATTTTCTAAAAATAAGCTTTACCATGATTTTGATAATTTTTCTACCATTGTGGGGTTAGTTTGGAAAACTAAAATTTGTCTTTTCGCGCATTCATGGCCATAATGCTGACAGCCAATTGCTGGTCCTTACCAACAGGCATTGGGCTTTCGCATTCCCAAGCAGCATTTAGCCAAATTCTGGCCTAGTAAGGAGTGAACCTAAATGGTTCAGCATTTTACCTGTCTAGGGGGCTTTTGGCAAACTTCTTGGAAATGCTGAACCAAACCACTCCACCCTAAATCTTATGAGCTAACATTCTTCAATCCCACCACCAACTGGGTTATTATCAAGGCCCGAGGACCCAAGAAATACCTTCAAGACTGCGTTAGTCGTCCGATTTTTCAATTCATGATAAGAAATTATTTCGTGAGGCGCAAATTCGTAGGTGGGTATTTAAAACCCATCTCCTTCTCTTATCAGGTTCTTTCTTTTCCTGTCCAAATCTGCATCCATGCCTTCAACTCCTCGTTCTCCCCTCTGGCAGAATGGTAAATTAACTACCAATTTCCTTAACTGTTGGTGGGCATATCAAGATCGACCTTTTTTTTCAAGAGACTCCTGGGCCCCCACACAACCCCACCTTCCCCTCTCGCTGTTGTGGTTCCCATCGTCTCACTACAGTTCTTGCATGTGAGCGATGCCATTGCCACACGCTCTTCTCCCCTCGGTCATCGAAGGGTCCCAACCAGCCCACGTCGCGCGAAGGACCGATCTCGTAGCCGTCCATAGTATCCGTTCTCTGTGCTGTCTGCAACTGGATGGAGATGGCCAGTGGCTTTTTAGCTTGCTGGTGGTCCTGCGTTATCTCCTTATCTATCATCAAAGTTTCTCATTTTTGCCTTGAGATGATTGCGCCGAACGGAGATATTCTCCGATATCGCATCATGCACCAAAAGAACCGAGGCGAAAATCAGGAAGTCTTAGTGTTGGGATTCTTCTTGGGACGATGGTTGCCTCACCGTAAGTATCTGAACGAGGTCGCTGCGACAATAACGTCACAAAAGTCCAGGGTAAGAGAACAATGCTCACGTAAGAGAAGATGGAAAGTTTTAAGCTTTGCTAGCTTCCAGTTCAATTGATTCCTCGACTCTTTGTGCTTTTGGCAGCTACTTAAAAGAAAAAATGCCAGGCCCAAACACAGACATGGTTCCCTCGCAATGACTAGTACATCTATGCTTTCCTACTAAGATTTACAGAGTCCTATCCACAGTGGCAATGGGTGATAATTGGCGAAATTAACCGTGAATGCCTTTCCGTCGACGCAATCTTTTGACGGAATAGCCAGCATCTGAATTGTCACACTTTGCTTCGACTATAGGCTGCCTCTTACGAAAGCAACAATCGATCATAAAGGTTTATGCTAAGGCGGACTCTGATCAAGATTAGGACCAAAAATTCGCTTTTCGGCGTATCCATAGGATAAGATGAATCCATAGAGGCCATTCGATTAAACAGTTGCGGGGGGCAGGAGGCAGTCCACCGCTATGCATCGCTCTCAAGGATCCTGAAAGGATCTTCACTGTCTTTGGTCATACTTTTGCACTACCAATTCGGGAGGCCATACTCAACCACCGAATGAAATATCCGCGCGTGCATGGAAAACAGTACCACTAATTCGACTGTTGCCGCGAATTCTCAGATGCCATGCGATTAAAATAGCAATATGAAGGTGTGTCAAGGACATTCGCGCACGCAGGCGGGCATGAGATGAGCGATATTTCTATGAATATATCTGCGAAGAGTGTGCTTGAGCATGAGGCAAAAATAATGAAAAGGGCAAAAAGAGACGCGGACAATGAGGCAGAGTGGGACATGAGGAGCTAATAATGAAAAAAGTCCAAGGATGGGCAGTGTGGCCTATACAAGTTAAGAAACACTACAAAAACCTTCATTAACGGTCATAGATAAGGATGCAACGGGACCACAATCCTTTAATAGTCTTGGCTGTTTTTTCCGCGTTCCAACTTTGATCCCAACTGGATATTCCAGCTGTTGTTCCGGAGTTGTCCTAGAATTCCTCCCTATACTGAGTTAGGGAGACTTCTGTCATGACTCTGATGACACCCTTTAACCAATCTAAGATGCATTTCCATAACTGAGGAGCACGTTTCCATGAAAACACGAGGAAAAGCATTCTGCGCCAGGCATCCGAGATGCCGACTACACTTACCTTGATCCTACTTCGGCATTTTTGCAGGGGGGGGGACTCCGAATGCCTGTATGCCTTTCTAGACGACAGAGTTTCTGTGCCCTTTAGCATGCGTCCCCGGTTGTTAAAACAGGCATTAATCTGACTGGTATAGCGAAGAGAACAATGAAAGTCGAGTTTCGAGCCTAGCCTTACCAGTCGTGGCGGCCCTAATGATTCGAGCAGCATCAGCATCTGAAATTTGTGACTTTCCAACCAACTTGATCCGGTTATCCAAACACACCTCCTCTTGGATACACATCACGCCACTTCTCTAGCCGACACTGGAATGATATCAGCAGGTCTTTTGGAGGAAGACCGCCATCATGCACTTGAAAAAGGTCTATTAATGCAACCTTATCAATCAACCAACTTGACCTTTCAGGCAAAATAAACTAAAATTTGCCGGTTTGAGAGACCACCAAAATCGGTGTATCATTTCGAAATATGACAAGGACCTGCATCTCCCAGTCAAACATTAGCTTTCGTCTCCACAGAGTTGATGCGAAGAAAAATCCACATATCCTCGGTATGAACTCAGGGTAATTCAACATTGGGCATATTCCCAAATTGAAAACAACATCGCTGTGGCGGCAAAACCAGCGTACGTTTGGATGAACAATAATGAAAGAAAGCAGCTTTTCAAAGGACAAATTAGAACGATTTCGGAAATCACTTCCTCTTGTCCAGATATGCAGTGCCATTCCATCGGATGCAGACATGTCATGCTGTGGGAATCCCTAGATGCCTTGCAAATGTCAAGAATCAGCAACTCAGTTTCCAGCCACAATTTACTAGATTCATAATAACGGAATAAGTACACTGCAAGTGCATTAACTTTTGTACGGCGCTCACTTGAGTGCCATAACTTTTAAAAATTAACTACTTGAGTGTCATCGCTTATGTATACATAAAAAACGCTAACATGGCATCTAGAAAAGCTGACGTGGATGCCGAAAAAAGCTTACATGGTAATCGAAAAAACTGACATGGCAGCTGAAAAAGCTGAAGCGGCATTCAAGTGAACGATTTTTAAAAAGTTATAGCACTCAAGTGAAACAAAAAAAAAAGGTTATGGCACTCAAGTGAGCGCCGTACAAAAGTTATGGCGCTTGCGATGTACTTATCCCCGTAATAACAAGGTAATATGGAGAAGAAACTCATGGTCAAAGAATCAAATATCACGCCCATTTTTTAAGCATTTCTGAGCAGTCTCAAAGAGTGCATCTCTAGACGGTTTCCCCCACCAAATGAGATCCAAAATTAACTAGCCAATGAAATTCTTTCACCTTTAATTAACATCGTGTTTGGGTCGAAATGAAACCAAAGGCCAGTAATTCAATATCCTACATATCTGCTGCTTAAGCATTCAAATGACATTATAAAATGCTTAAGTCGTGTGCAGAGAGAAATAATGCTACAATTGAGAACTCAAGGCGGCTCTGCGATCTGCAATTATTAACACTAGTTAAGTCTGAAACCGAATGAAACAGGCACTCAAAATCCAAAGATTTATGGCCTGTATGGCACTCATTCTGAATCTTTGATTCTATTGTTTGGAACAAAAAAAAAATGAGAATCCTACTTGGGAACGTAAATGATTCTGATTCTGATTCTGTTCTCGAAAACAGTTTTGGAGTAAAAATAAGAACAAAAAAAAAATTTAATTCTGAAAAAAAGAATCACTTTTGAGAATCACAAAACAAAATGAAGTCCCACATCTTTCGCTTTTCTCTTTCAATTCTCTCATCGCTTTTTCCTCAACCTAAAACAGAACAAAGTCTCATTTTCAAAGAAAAATATATAAGATGATAACAAATTAAAAATTAAAAAATGGAAAATTCTAAAAAAAGAATTTCAAAAAATCCCTAAAAATTGAAGAAGCTTAGATCATGCTAGTTTGACCTCATTTTCATAAATCTGTGCCTAGATTCCTAGATTTATAAATTTTATTCTTTTTTAAAAAATCATAAACATCTTTGAAATTAAACTCGAAACAGATTTCTCTAAGATCTTAGGGCCTCATTAGGGTTCTATGATGCGATTTATCAATATTATGATTCCTTGATTGCGCACTTGATTTCATTAGTTATGATTTGCCCGGGTTTATGTATTTTAGACTCAACTAGTTTTAACAAACTCACGTTCTTACGTTTTGGATGAATTAAGACTGAGGTGAACCAAAAACGAACCTCAATGCAGGGCAGCGCAATGCATTTTTCTTGCAAAAATGAGGATTTCATTTGTGTCGGTTGTCTACTCACTCAAAAGAGTTCAACGAAACCCCACAAATAATGGCGAAAATAACTTGTGATAATTCTTGAAATTTATTTTTGCATTCCAATATGCAATATATTATATGAGAAAATGAATATAAATTAATTCTAAATTAATTCTAAATGTGGGATGAAATTTGACAAAGTAACTTCGTAATTATTTGACTTAAATAATAGAAATTGGGAAGAACAATTGCTCCCCGGAACATAAATTGTGCACAGTTACCAAACGCGTTATGATTCTTTAAAATTCATTTAGGGAACATAATCAAAAATAAAAAATAAAAAAAGGTCATTTTAATCGGAATCATTTTTTAGATTAGAATGATTAGCAGAGCTTCAAAGCTTCAGACCGAAGAAAAGAAAAATGAGAACTTTACAGCTTCTAAACGTCGCGGAGAGATTGGGCTTGGACTTGAGCTTGGGCTGGGCTTTTTGCTTGTAATCCACTGCGGTCTTTCTTTTTTCATTTGTTTCTGACATTTCCTTTTTGTGCTGGGATTTGCCAAATGATAATGTACATTGCCTTAATTTCATCATCCACTTTCATTGAATAATTCATAAATGAATTGCATGCTATTGTTCCGGCATGGACATTGTAAATTTCAATCTCCCTGCCGAAGCTATAATGCGATGTCGATGGCCATACCTACTAAGTCGCTGTCGAGTGTCGACAAGTTTAAAGCTAATAAGATAGTCGGTTATTCGATATGATTTTTTTAATCGGGGGCAATCAGATTCGATGTTAACTTGTGACAATATTACCATTCGATTCTCATTCCAATGAAATTATCTTTCTTTATATGGGACAGATTCATATCTCTGGATGATTTAACTCGTCCATCTGTACTACGTATTTAAAGAAATAAGTAGAAGTTGTTGCTATCATAGGAACCTCTAAATAAGGTTAGAAGACACGATACGTATAGTACTTCCAATTACCATCCATGTTTTTTTTTTCCCGCGCACACATCATGTATTTACAAATACCGACAATTATATCAATAAGATTGGCATTATCCATCTCCATTAAAAATAATCTAAAACATGAATGTTATAAAAATGGGTATTTCGTTCTTTGCGATTCGAAGTCAAAACGTTGTTGTTCTCTTCTTTAATTACTGTTTAACAAATAAGGTGCTCCCATAATAAGAAGAATTAGGAACATGTCCTAATCAATGTTCCTATGCGGATGGAGGCGTGCTTGCCCCGAAGATTCCAACGTGGGTCCAGTCCATATGCAAAGCCAGAATGCAAGCATGGTAGATTAGGGATGCCTTCAACGAATTTGAGCCCATTGGTTTAGGGAATAATTTAATAGCTGGATTTAGGAGATTATTAACAAGAAAAATTTAGTAAGCCCCTCTTTAAATAATCCCAGCAAATGTCACTACCCCAAAATCATATATTATATTGGAAAGTCTACTTCTCATAAAAAAAAAATTATGCTGAAAGTCTTGCTTCATGAATATACATACAATTACGGGCAAGACAAGCCAAGTTGGAATATAATCCATCATTGGATGTTGATGATTCCTCTCGATGCCGAGATTTTATTAGTTTTCCAGCGGCAACTCTCTGAAAGAGTTAACGACCGGCGGAGAATATTTGCGTTTCGGTACCTGGTGATGTAGGCATCGTCGGCCGAGCTAATCCTTATCGGTTGGACTAGGATGAGGATTGATATTGGTAATGAAGGAATGGTTTGTAGCTTAAGAAAAGAGCTGTTGTGGTTAATAATTTATGCATCTGTCTCATCCCCTAGCTCCATTTAGGAAGGGTTTTGCACTGGTGAGATACAGATATGCTGATGTGAATTATAGGCTGATCCTTACACACAGTTTGCATCTGTCAAGGCGTATGAAGATCAAAGGAATCAACATCAAGCAGTTAAGCTCGACTTTGTTCGAGAAGAAAACTCTTCCTTTCAGCACCAAGCAGTGTCTATGTTCATAAGCATAAGTTACAAATTGTTGAAAAACTGTGATATATACAGAATTTCGATAGCACAAACAGATATCGGCTGTAGATTTACACACAACAGAATGCTTGAATAAATAGACATGGAAACAACAAACAAGGATGATATATGCGTTTCTGACATACCCACAGGACAGGTTGCGAAACAGTTAAGCTCGGGCTAGGTCCTTCTCGGTGGAAGTTTGACCAGGCTAAGCACCCAGGCAGAACCAGAACCGGAACCGGAACCACTTTCTCTTCTTCTTCTTTGTCGGTTTGGACTTGGAATCTCTCTTAGACACATGATCAGCCATGTATTGTACGACCGCCTGACGAACAGGATTGAAATAGGCGGAGCATTAGCCAAATGACCATCTAATAGAGAACATAAGGAATTGCACTGTGGAGTAATGCAGCGGTACCTGAGCACCAAGCCTGGCTATATCTCTTGGAGGCAATTCAAGAGGAGTCTCATAGGCTCTTAGAACTCTCAGCCTTAACAAGAACCTGAAAGAATCCGGCAGTTCTCTTATCTGATTGTTGCTTATGTCAAGTTCTTCGAGCATCTCAAGATTTCCTATTGATCTCGGTAGTGATCTCAGATCGGCAAAGTTGCTCCCGATATTTAGCTTCTTAAGGCTCTCGGCAAAAGACAGGGTCTCAGGCACGGACTCTAGTTCGTTGAAGCTGACGTCCAGTTCCCTTAAGTTGGAAAGATTGCTCATAGTTGTAGGCAACCCTTTGATTCGATTGTAATGCAAAGTGAGAACCTCCAAGGATATGATCTTCCCGATCGCCTCTGGCAGGGCCTTGAGCTGGTTGAAGTCTAGCCTTAGCTCGATGAGAGACGAGCAACAGCCGATCGTGTACGGAAGCTCCTCAAGCTCATTGTTTTCCACATGTAGTGTCTGTAAAGAATTCAGATTCCCTAAGGAATCGGGCAAACAGGTCAGCTCGTTCGAGTTCAGATTGAGATTCACAAGGCTAGACAAGTTCCCGAAGGAAGCAGGCAAGGACCGCAATCTGTTGGCTTGGAGATCAAGATCTTGGAGATTGATTAGCTCGCCAAACGATTCGGGAAGATTGATGAGCTGGTTGGAGTGCATGGATAGCTTCGTCAAGGCCCTTAGTTCGCCCATGGAGGACGGAAGAGCCATGATTCGGTTTTCTGATATGTCCAACTCAGTGACTTCGGATAATTTCCCAAGTGACATGGGAAGCCACTCGATTTGATCCATCAACTTCCCCTTGAGATCGAGGGCTTCGGCTCCGGTTTTTGCAGAGTTCTCAATGAGGGCAGCCACCTTCATTAGGCTCAATTTCTCAGAATCTCCCTTAGCTGTAAATGCAAGTTTAGAACCTTCAGTCTTTCAAAAATGGATGCTAAACAACATATCAACGGAAAATATGATCTTTCAGGAATGAAAAATTACAATCAAGATTCAATAATTATAACACTTCTGCAAGATTCTAAATATCAATAAAAGTGTGAAAATTGTGACTCAAGTTAGAATTTCTGCTTTTCCTGCTTTTTTCCCTGTAATCCAGTAGCTTCTACAAGAAATCACATCGAGAAGACTCAAAAGAAGCATGAATTGTAAAGAAAAAGCAAAACCCAGAAGAGTAAACTAAGGGAGATGAACAGACTCGAACCTGTAGAGATCGTTGCTTTTGTGGAAGCAGACTTCACCATCTTCATCAGACTCTCTTTCTCTGTTGCATCATCAGCCTCGCTACGCACAAAATTGTCACTCTCTCTCACAATCCTCTCAACTGGGTCCTCAAATCCCACATTTCTACGGTCACTGTGATCACCGGAGACCAGCTCAGAAGCTCTCTGAATGAGCTCGTCAAACTTCTGAAACATCCTGTCCACTTCAACCAAGTACAGAGCCTCCTTCTTCTGCTCATGGCTCCCGAACAAGACCATGGTCCTTCTCACTTCCTTCAGGACAGAGCAAACCTCGTCAGGTACATCTTTGGGAAGCTCTTGTGTCGAGATCTCCTCGAGCTTCGCCTTCTCTTCGGAGTCCACAGTCTTGAGCACGGACGAAGCAGCTTCAACTTCTTCGATGGTGGGTCTTGGGGGGAGTGATCTGTAGATTCTCGCGATTTCATCGACGGAGGCAACGAGAGCAGGTGGTGGAGGGTCTTGCTTCGTGATTGCAGCCATTGGAGAAACAAGATTCTCGTTTCGTCAGGAGAAGGATTCAATGTTTTGGGATTTGAGACTCAGGAAGCCTTTTTATAGAAGAGTTTTGGCAGATACTTTGTTTTTCAACCTCTCCCTCCTTATTCGTCGAAAAAAAAAAAAAAAGACTCTCCCTCCTTTTATTTATTTATTTTAGTTTATCCCTAATTTAAGTAAATCTAAAAAAGGAGAAAAAGAAAAAGCAAATCAAGAGTGTTTTGTCGGGGAAGACGATTAAACCTATGCATGATTTCCTAATAAGTTGATAAGGCTATTAACCAAATAATATAAGCTTTAACGTAAAATTTATTAAGGATGCGATTCATACTTTCCATGATAAGAAAGCACAAGATCTAGCCCCTCGGTGAGCGAGCAGCTCATGCGGCCCCCCCACATAAGTTTCAGGACAGCGCTTCTGAGTCGACGGAGATTTATTATAATTTGAATCCATATTTTATTAGTAATTTGGGGTTAAGCCAATAAATAACTGCCGCTAGATATACTGTTTTTCGCTTTATAATTAAGTGATGTAATAGAGATTACAATGTACTAATTATAGTAAAATTTTATACTAAATGTAACCCTAGTTTTAGGGTGAATTAGGATAAATTTTATATCCAGATTTTCTTTTCTTTTCTTTTTTTCACTTTCACACTCTAATTCGTTGTGGTTGAGTCAAATCTTAACAGAATTAAAATATTATAAAAACAAATCAACATTTTGGTTCATGGAATTTTAGGATTTTTTGGGTTTGAGCTAATCACTACAAGTCCATTGGCATACATCATCGTGCAAGTCATGAAATGTGAAGGAAAATGCTTGTTTGCATATACCAGAGTGCCTGTGCAACCCCTATGATTCCCTTTCGCCAAACACCAAAAAATTAAGAACATTAATGTTAATAAAACTCCATGTAACATTCGATTAATTCGAAAAGACTAGCATTTTTGTTGAGTGAACACATTACCAACAGGGTGAGCAATTAGAGGCAATTTAACCTAGAAATTGAATCAAACTGGCCTCAACTGACCAATTTCAAATCGATTATCAGTAATAGTTGGTCCAATTTTCAGTTATAAACTCTTTGAAAACCAATCAAACAGGGCGATTCCATGATTGAATTGGTTCAGGATCCATCTTAGGCACCTTAATTTTTTTTTTTTGAAATTAAAAATCTATAGACTCGCAAGAATACTATATTATACCAATTATGCCATTTTTACAAAACCAAATCCGGTTCCGGAGTGCAAATAGGAATAAGCTAGTCCGGTTTTAGGTTAGTTCCAAGTATAATCAATTCAATTCCCATTCCAATTTTTTGGAACCATGATCTATAGAAATGGTTTAGGGTTTTGATCTCGATTTTTACAAAACCAAATCAATTGAGATAAATTGCTCTACATCACGACATGGGCGACATAGAAGATTAGGACAAGTACTCTTTAGTCAACCAAAACAGTGGAAGAGAAACCCAAGTTATCCATGTAATAGTGAGGTACAGAAGGTACAAATTTTGACTAGTAAGCTGGGAGCATAGCTCAGCAGTGACGTCAAGAAAGCATGATAAAAAAAAAAAAAGTCAGTTTAAAAGTCTTTGGTGCGTAAGAAACCTGAAAGAGAAAGGAAAAATAGAGGGGGTGAATTTTCCAATAACGACCAAAAGGGGGGGTCAAGCTCACCGAATAATGAATTGATTAATCCTCCATAAGACATTGATTAATCCTATACATGCTTTTTCTCTTGTCCCGTGAGTGAATTGTTCTATAAAGTGTACTTCATCGTTTTCGACCTTGGTAGGAAATTCTCCAAATAGTTCAGTCATAAACTTTTTAACAATTTTTCAATTCAGATCTAAAAATTTCAATTATATCAATTTAGGGCCTATTTAGAAACATTTTTATTCATTTAAAGTGATTCCGATTAAAATCATATTTTCTAATTATGTTTTCTAGATAATTTTTAGAGAATCGGAACACGTTTGGAAACTGTACAAATTTTCTATTCTCGAACAAAAACGCTTTTATTAACTGTACAAAATTTTTATTCTCGAAAACAACCAAGTAGCAAGAATTATTTTTTAAAATATTTTATATTTTTAAAATTTAAAAATTTAAATGTTTTTAATTTTTTTTAAAAAACATATTTTAACCCTTTTTATTTTTTAAAATTTTCATTTTTTAAATTTTTTATATTTTAAATTTCCCCCTTTCAAAAAAAATTTTTAACTTTTTTTTAAATTTAAAAACTTATTTTTAAAATTAATTTTAAAAAAGTGTGTTTAAAAAATTAGTAGTTATTAAATTTTCAAATCTAATTTTAATTTTTTTAAAATTCAAAAATTCGCGTGGACTTAATCTTTTTAAAAGGACTGAAACTTTTTTCTTTTTTTAATTATAAAAAGTGTTCTTTTTTTTTTTTTTGCAGAAACAACTTTTTTTGCTTTTTATTTTTGGTCCAAAACTGTTCTTGGAAGTAGAACTAGAATTAGAATTATTTGTCTTATCAAACATGTTTCTAATCCTTTTTTGTTCCGGAAAACAAAAATAGATTAATATAAATGTTATCAAGTAGTCATAAACTTGTTTACTATATCCCAACTTAATCATTCTAGTCAGTGTGTTCACATGGCAGTTTAGTCAACATCGGCTGTCTTACGTGGTACTATCTACTTTATCATGGATAATTTTTTAAAAAAATGCTGAATTTTCTATTTTTCATTTCTTTTTCCTTTTCTGTTTTCTTTTCTTTTATTTTTTCTAACCTTGGGAGCCACATGCTAGAGCCACCCTTCCTAGGTGAGGCAATGAAAAGAAATTATATAATAAATTCAATAATTTTATAAAAAATTGTTACAATCATTTACATCAGCGCCAGCCATGTCACATAGGACAAACATCTAACTAGATCTTCATGTCAATGATATTTGGCCGAAATTGGCTAGAAAGACTAAATTGGTAAATCGTCAAAAGGTTTACGACTAAATTAGCAAATCATCAAGAATTAAATTGACACAGTTAAAAAATTTAAGACTGAATTGACAAATAGTTGGCCAAATTAGAAGATTTATGAGTGAATTGGTACAACTACAGTACGTTTATAACTTTCTTAGAAATTTTCCCAGTTTATTGGTTTGGTTTTGGTTTTGAATTTTCTTTTTTTTCTTTTTCTTCTCCTTATAGCTTTATCCATATGCCTTTAGTTTGACAGTTGAAAAGCCTAACTTCGGATATATAACAGGAGAGTGTTCTAATAGTTTGATTCATTTTATTCTTCTGGTAATTTCGTATTTGCCGAAAGATGACTGTCTAAATGTTATGAGGAATAAAAAAGAGATAGCTCAAAAAAAGATGCTTGAGAAATAAGACATTGTCTCCCGAAGTTTTGCCCTCTTACTAATTCATGGACCTAGTAAGACCCAAACAAAAATTGTTCGCGGTTGATGTTATGTTGAATCTGTATTTAAAATATAGTACAAAAACAGATTTGTTTTATAACACAGTAAAAATATTGGAAAAATAGTTTGAATATTTTTCTATAAATAATTCGTTGTTTGAAAAAGAGTACACAAGATTATTTATAACCTTTATTAACAAATTGATCAAGATACTCACTATCAAAAGTAGATCATAATTATCTCTAGCATGAGAAAGTATTTTAGAGAAAGCAAACATTAGTCGAGATCTAGGGTTAATTGCAAAAGTTATTACTAGATACATTTGCAATTTAAGAACCAAAAGAGATTGTTGACACGCCTTGGGGAAGCGATGCTGGAGGATTGTTGACACGCCTTGTAGTCTAGGGTAGACTTCGATGAAGAGGGAGCAAAATTAGACTAAATGAATAAAATTGAGTGTCATAACTTTTGTATCGCGCTCAATTAAATGCCATATTTTTTCGCTCACTTAAATGCTATAAATTTGAAAAATTGATCACCTAAGTGTCAATAGAAATTTGCCTCGTCGAAAAATATGACATTAAAATTTATTTAATCTTATTTAATTTTCTATTTGTCAAAAATTATATTATAATAATGATAAAATCCACGTTAGAATGCAAAATTACATTAAAAAAATCCACATATGTTGATTTGCTGAAATGGCACTCAAATGATCGATTTTATTCTGATGTAGCACTTAAATGAGCAAAAAAAAAAAATAAGTTATGGCACTCAAGTAAGCGTCGTATGAAAGTTATTGTACTCTTGTTGTTCTTATTCCAAGTTAGTGATCGAAAGTATACTTAACCACACGTTAATTAAGATAATGGTTTAAAAAAAATCACCTACTTACACATCATATGTTTCAGGAAAAATTTAAATAGAGGTTTGAAGTAGTCATTTTCTCAAAAATGAGTTCACAGTGAATCTTGTTTAAATAAGGGCCTGAAATATTCAAATCAATCTTGAATAGAAGCTTGATCTGTTGGTCTATCAAATGCTCGTCGATGGGGCAAGCATGTGACTTTTCCAACAGTAGAAACTGTGGAGATATAATGTGGAAAGATTTTGCAAATATGTCAATGCAAAAATACCGAAGAAATCAATGAGGAATGATAAAGGACTAGATATTTACGTGGTTCAGTCGGAATATTGATACCAATATAATTCGCTATAATTAGAGAATCAGAGTTACAATCATTCATGCACTCAAGTGTTTTCACACCTAAATCAAGCCTAAAGCAAACCACAAGCTGTGTAACACCGATAAACCACAAGCTATGTAGCATCGATACCTCTCATAAGGTGTGTAGCACCGATACACCTCATAGGTGTGTGCGTCGCATCTAATATATGTTGATCGCGAGTCAATAATTCGACACGTGGTCAATAATTCGACTCGTGGTCAACACGCTCAAGGGATATGCGTGTCCGGCATCTTAAAAGCCTTTTCACAAAAAAAAAAAAACTACTTTTAAATGTCATACTTCATTTTAACCAAATTAACAAGAGACGTAAAGACTTCATCTTAGCCAAAAAGCCAATATGAGAGACTTGTAAGCCTCAAGTAAAGAGTTTATTTTAAAAAAATATTTTATTTGTTATCCTCACTAAGCAACAAAAGTAAGACTCCTTTCTTCAACTTGTAAGTCTCCAAGTCTCATCATTGACTTTTTAAAAAAACTTAATGTTTTTCTCTCTTCCTCACAACCAATGTGGGACTCATGAATCAAGTTATTTTGATTTTGACTCTCTCCCTCACCACTAATGTGGGACCAATTCTAAGATATTTTTAATTATTTATTTATTTATGAATTGGAATCAAATTAATTTGCTTGAAATAATCATAAAAACGATGATTTATAGTGTACATATAAAAATAAAAATTTCTTATTTAACGTATTTCCAACATGCCGGAATTCTCAATTTTTTAGAAATGACGCATTGGCATGTCGCGTCGTATCGCGTCACATGTCCGTCATCAATGCTACTTAGCCCACAAGTATTATCTCACAATCTTTCACCGAAATCTCACTTAGAAAAAACTTACATAGAGAAACGGCAGTCGTCTCGTTTGTAATAGAAACGGCTGAACCAAGAACGCCATTGACGCCCCTTTTCTGCGTTCTCCGTGCGGCTCGGAGCGTGCGTTCCTTTGGTGGACTCCTCCGTCCCGGCTTCTAAGAAAAGGATGAGAAATTCCATTTTTTTTTTTAAAAAAAAAATCTATTCTCTGTACGGCCCAAGAAGTCAAAGGATTCATTCCTTTGTTTGACCGACCAATCACAAGACAAGCCTAAAGCGCCCACTGTACGGGCCGAGAGATGAGTCTTTTTTTTTTCAACGGAAACAAACCTCCACACACGCACACATATTATATGACCTTCAAAAGCAATTCTACTCTAATTAGAATTTTTTTGATTTATTTCCTATCAGTTAACAAACCGATTGATAATCCCTTCATCACGTGGATTCCGTGAAGAACAACTCAAACTTGAGACAATCATTTAATAGAAACAGGCATTTCTTTCAAAAATCTTTTATACAAAAGCTAATATTTTAAAAAGTAAAGACGCCCAAATTGGTTCTTCTCTTCCAGAACGAAGGTTTAGAATTCTGAATGATATTGGCCAGCGAGAATCGGCGGCACTGTCGTCGCGCCAACCCGGCGACGACGGTTGAAGGGGAAAGATTTTGAATGAACTAAAAGAAAAAAAAAAAACTCTGATTTGTTCAAAGTCGTGACATAATCTCCTCTTTTTTCCTATTGTTTAACCTCGTACGGCCATGGATTCTACTGTCCCAGTATCTCTCTCAACAACAACCGCAAAATCCATGCTGGTTATAATTTCCTCTTCTTCTTCTTTTTTTAATTCTTTGGACATATACCAACTTGGTTGGTAACGACCAGTTGGCTTTTTGGATGCACAATTCGTCAACGACGTAATGGCTGATGCAAAATCAAGGAATTGGGAACCGCGGCAGAGTTGAAAGTTTTGAAGCTGAGGGGGAAAAGAATAAAAAAAACATTAGGCGGACTACATTCCATACAAGTCAATTCCAGCATTATGTCCCACCCGTACTCTTACAAATCGTCTTTAAAACTATTAGAGTTGGCGTGAATACTTCGGGGACTCTTGTTTCTCATATCGGGCATGGTCACTTGTGAGTTTAGGAAAATAAAAGTATGAACCAACGACATGGATCCCTACGCATGAAATGCGGAGGTTCGGGCAGCGCCCCTGACACAGAGGTCCCACTGATCGATCAGCGGGCGGGGATTCCGCTCCCCGATGATCGAACGGCTGCCCCGCTCGCAGGTGAGCGGGCGGGGCGTGGGGGTAGCGCCCCCCGAGAAAATTTCGGTTTTAAGGCTTTTATTTTAATTTGGTCCTTAGTTGTGGAGCCCGTTTTAAGCCTATATATATTGTTTTTCCGTTCATTGTAACTGTGCGACAGAAAACCTATAATACAGACCGCAAGACGTAGCCCTTTTCTAGGTGAACCTGGGCAAATCGCGTTGTTCGTCATTTTTTCATCTTATCTCTGGGCTGGCTGGGGCCTCTGGGTCTCTGGGGGGCTCCTCTCTGGGATTGTTTTTTTTTTTTTTTTTTTTCCCCTTTAATCCCTCTGGCTTCTCTGCTGGGTTTTTTCCTTATCTCTCATGGTCTCTGCTCTGCTCCCTCTGGCTCTGGCGTCTCCTGGCCTGCTCGGTCCATCCTCTGCTCTCTCTGTCTGCTGGGGCCTCTGGCTGCCTGGCCTTGCTCTGGCTCATTGCGTCTGGGGGGGGCTCTGGGCTCTGCTATCTCTGTCTCTGGTGATCTCTGGGGCGGCTCTGCTGGGGCTGGGCGTGCCTGGTCTGGGGGCCTCTGGGCTCCTCATGCTCTGGGGCTCTCTCTGCTTCTTATCGTCCTGCCTCTGCTCTGCTGGAGGGTGATCTCCTGGGGCGACAAAAATGAGGGCACTGCATCTCGCTCTCTCTGCTGGCTGCTGGGGTCTCTGGCTCTGCTCTCTCTCTGCTCTGGGGATCTGGGCTCTAACGGGGGCCCCTCCCCTCTGGCTGGCTGATCTCCCTGCTGGCTTATCTCTGTTCATCTCTCCTCCTCTCTGGCGTCTCTCCTCCTGTCTCTCTCCTCTGCTCTCTGCTCCTGCGCTCTCCTCGCTGGCCCACTCTCCGTGATCTCTGGGGGCTCTGGGGCTCTGTGGGGCATCTGCGCTGGTGCTCTGTGCTCTGGGGGCTGGGCTCTCTCTGGGGGCTCTGCCTGGCTCTGGGGGGGGGGGTGGGGGCTGGCTCTGCTGGGGGCTCGTCTGTCTCTGGCTGCTCCCTCTCTGCTGGGGGCTCTGGGGGGGGGGCTGCTCTGTCTGTGCTGAATCTTCTGGGCCTGCACCTGCTCTGGATCCTCATGCTCCTGGACTCTGGCTGGGCTGGGGCTCCTGGGGATCTCTGGCTTCTGCTCTCTGCTACTCCTGGCCCTGTCTCTGCTGAATGGGGGGGCTGCCTTCTCCCTGGCATCTCTCTCCTGCTCTGTCTCTCTCTCTCCCTTCCTCACTCATCCTCTCCTGGCTTTTTTCTTATCCTCTCTTGCGGTCTCTCTGCCTCTCCTGCTGGGCCATTCTCTAATCTCCTGCTCTGCCCTCCTCCATGATCTCTGGGCTGGCGTATTTTTTTTCTTTAATCTCTCCTGGCTGGGGCTGCACTCTGGGTTATCTCTCCTACTCTGCTCTCTCCTGCTGCTGCTCCTCTGTGGCTGCCTCTCTCTGGGCTCTCGCTCCTGTCTTCTGGGCTCTGGGCCTCTCTGGATCCATCTCCCTCTTATTCTCTGGTTTTTTTTTCTTATCTTCTGCCTCATGCTCCTCTCTCCTCCTCCTATTCTCTGCTTTTTTTTTGTTTTTTTTCTTAGCCCATCTCGCTCTAATAATCTCTATCTTCCCTGCTCCCAGCTCTCTTCCTCTGCCTTCTGCTCCCATCCTCTCTCCCTGACTCTCTGCTGTTTTTTTTTTTT